>JAMAJY010000020.1:372626-559474 GCA_023628775.1 Lecanicillium sp. S3808
TCATCCCCCCCCCCCCCCCCGCCCCCCCCCCGCCCCCCCCCCCCCCCCCGCCCCCCCCCCCCCCCCCCCCCCCCCCCCCCCCCCCCAACGAGTAAGAGGAACAGAGTCACGCGTTGACAGTAGAGTCCGATAAGATGTTTTCGCCCAGATCCATAGGCTTGGGCGCATAAAGTGTCCAAACTCGTCGCTATGCCTTGAATTGGCGCGAAGCAAGTTATTGCCGCTGACATATTGGCCACTATGTTGCGCAATGTTAGTCTTGTCATGTCTGAGAGCATATACCTACACTGCGACAACTTACAGGATACAGCGCCCAGTTCAAGCTTCCCGATCCTCCCAGCAGCTATAAGGCTCAAAGCATCAATTGAATACTGGAGTAAAACGTAATCACAAGAGGTGCGGAACTGGAAACGACAATTTTGGCCTCGAATTTCCATCCAACGTCGGCATCGCGAGATGGGACCACCTCGTTTTGTCGCTCCTGGCGCGGAGTGGAAGCACTTGATACTATTCTTCCATCTGCAGAGCATGCGGCAGATGCCAACAAGGGTGACGTCTCTGTCGTGTAAGACGAAGGAATGTTCTTGTCCTCCTCGCCACCCTGTCGAAAGGTGCCGAAGAGGTATTGGCGAACGAGCATACGGAACGGAAAGATTTACAGCTGGCAGGTAAGGACACTGCCATTATATTATTCCCCTGAGGGTAAAAAAAAAAAAAAAGAAAACAGTTATTACGCCGTAGCCATGTCACCGCCAATCGGCCTGTGAGACATTGCAGCCTCTTGTCTCGGATGTTGTAAACCAATCTGGCCATTCAGCGTAATCGCCAGCTATACCATAATGCAAAATTGTTGATCGATCGATGAAGCCGATCGGGTTGACCGAGTCGTCGCCGTGGCTAATTACGCGGCTTAACTGGCGTACGTGTGCTGTCATGACACATAGTACATAGTATTAATTACCCCTCATGGTAAGTAGCTGCTGGCACGCATACCAACGCCGCGAGCTAACCTCGCTCTCAGTGTTGCTTCTACAACGCTAGAGAGACAACAATCCAGCAAACAAAGTGGTGGCCAAGCAGCAGTATAATGGGAAAACCCAGTCCCGATAAGGACAGACAGCCGCGAGCCCCCCGCGACGATCGCAAACATCGACTGCTTATATTGATCGTATGCTTCCTTTTGCTTATAGCGATCTACATCATACTGAAACCAACCAATATCCATCACAACAACCCATTGGTCCGTGAATATGCCGGAGAAAAGATACAATGGCATCTATGCGACGAAAACGACGGCTACGAGTTAGAATGTAGTTCCGTGGTGGTCCCAATGGATCACTTTGATTCGGCAAGATCTGCCAACGACACATTCACAATCCCCCTGATTCGGATCCGTGGGAAACCAGCCAGCAAGAACCTCTTCGTCAACCCCGGCGGTCCCGGTGCTAGTGGAATAGAATTCATCTATCGAGCAGGCAGGCACCTCAAAACTATTGTTGGCGAAGACTACCACATCCTGGGATTCGATCCACGCGGTGTCAACGCTTCACAGCCCGCTGCTCTTTGCTACCCAGACCAGAAAGCTCGCAAACGATTTTCTTCCGCGCGTGCAGACGACCTGTTGCGAGATGGGCCTGAGCTATATTCTTGGACTGAGAATTTCGCCCAAGCATGCGTCGACACTGCTGGTCGGCATGGGCACTATGTCAACACGCCACAGACAGCTGCCGATTTGAACGTTATACTCGACGCCGTTGGGCAACGAGATATGGCGTATTGGGGGTTTAGCTATGGAACGACACTGGGGCAGACATATGCCACCATGTATCCTGAGCGTTGTGAAAGCGTCATTATTGACGGCGTGTCCAATCATTTTCATCACTACGAGTCGCTGGTAAATCCTTCCAAGTACGTAGACTCGGATAAAGTACTGGTTGGATTCTTCGATGAGTGTATGAAAGCTGGAGACGACTGTGCTCTTTCGCGTTTTGCCAAGGATAAGACGCAGCTTCAATCCAGGGTCATGGGTTTTATTGGGAATCTGACTAACGAGCCTTTGAATGTGTACATTAACAACACATTGTACGGAACTCTGGACGGTCATAAAATATTGTTTGGAATTTTCTCCCATCTTTACAAACCTGTTGGATGGTATACCCTGGCAGACGAACTGGCACAGCTTATGCGAGGCAATGGAACGGCTGCGCTCCTTGCATATGGACTCGACGATGGGGAAGACGCATACTCGGATCATAGCAGAATAATCAACAATAATGACGCGATATCAGGCAAAGACAACTGGCCACAGAAAGAAGAGCTACAAGAGTTTCTCCTTCGTGCATTTAACCAATCTGTGTTTGCCTCTGAGCTATTCTCCGATTACTACACCCGAGCTCAATGGCGTATACCAAAAATACACAGCTACAAACCGCAGAAGAAGGTCAAGACGAAGAGCCCCATGTTGATTTTATCGCAGACGTGGGACCCCATCTGCCCTCTGACCAACGCACATGTTGCGAAATCCATCTTTGAGGGCTCGCGAGTTGTGGAAATAAAAGGCTATGGGCATTGCTCTTCTGCTATGCCGTCAACGTGTCTGGCAAGATATGTACGGGACTTTTTGAACAATGGCAAAGTGCCAGACGACGATGTTCAGTGTAATGTTGACGGGCGGTATTTTTTAAATCATGAGCTCAGGAGTAAAGCAATGGCTGTAGGTGATGCCCAGGATGGAACTGATGAGCAGAAAATATGGGCTGCGCAGCTTGGACTATCTGAAGCAGCAAAATTTGAGCCTCGTCGTCGAGAGAGGGGCCGAAGCTATGAAACAACGGCAAGTTCGCCGAAATTACAATAACCTTGGGCGGGCTGTAGGGTAGCTTTATCACCTGTGCTGGATGGTATTACACAACGCCATACATACACGAGACGAAAGAAAAGCCCAAATAAGGAGTGTAATATAAAATAAAATAATTGCAGTGTCGCTTACTCTGCAACTCTTAGTAACAAGTTCTTAATTATTCTCCTCTCTATGAGCAAGCATGTTCCTCGCAGCTAAGCTAACGTCTTTTGCGATGCTCGGCGTCAGCCCCGAGCTTGTAAAATCTCCGAGATGTGGCTTGGCCTAGTAGATTCACGACTATGCGGGTGGAAATGGCGTGAAACCAATACAAACAAGACCAACTCGCGTGGATTTACCAATAATATCCAGTTCTACCTTCCTTTCTATAGTAAATGCCCGTTCTCGTCTCACCATACGTTGCTATGACAATGTCTCAGCTTGCACACCGCGAACGGCTAGGCGCACATGGGGTCCCTTTCCCCGCACTCCTCCAGCCCGCCGGGGTATCAATGCCCGTCTTAGCGGCGAGGGATGCATGGGGTTCCTATTGTCCTTAGCAATATCGCTTAGAAATAGGCCAACGGCTCTTCCTTGCATTTCAGCCTCTTTTCCCCTCCTCGTACATCTCATACAAGACACTCGAGGTCGCCGAAAAGACACGGTGAAGCGCTCATCTTTCAACGAAACCATCAAACATGTCGCCCAAGACGGATGACGTTGTCGCGCCCAACACAGTTCAGGATGTGGAAGCCGTCGATTCACCGGTTCTCATTGAGGCAAGTCGTGTCACACAAAGACGCTAAACAGCTACTACCCAAGAAAGAATACACCCACTGACGACCTGAATCTTACAGAAAGGCAGCCAAACCGGCGAAACACCGCCCAAGAAGACCGAGGAAGAGCGCCGCCTGATCCTGAAGCAAGACATGCGCATCATCCCGCTCTGCGCAGCAATCTACTTTCTCTGCTTCCTCGACCGCGCCAACATTGGCAACGCCAAGGTCCTCAACAGCTCGACGGGCGATGACATGCAGCACAGCACGGGCATGACCAACTACCAATTTGTGATTGCGCTCATGGTCTTCCTCGTAGCGTACGCCGTCTTTGAAGTGCCTTCCAACATTGCGCTCAAAAAGTTTCGGCCCAGTCGCTGGCTGGCGTTTCTCATGTTCAGCTGGGGTGCCATGACCATGGCGCTCGGCGGGACGCACAACTTTGCGGGCGTCACGGCTGTGAGGTTCTTGCTTGGCATGTTTGAGGCTGGACTGTTTCCGGGGCTGGTGTATTACTTGACGTTTTGGTATAGGCATAATGAGCGCAGTGTGCGGTGAGTGTTTTCACCATGTTTATTGGTGGGATTTGCTGGTAGACTGACTTGTTACTAGCGTCGCTTTCATTCTGGCATCTGCCACCCTCGCTGGAGCTGTACGTCGTATTACAAACACTATAATGAAATGTAAGAAAGTTACTAACACGCAACAGTTTGGTGGCGCCATTGCCTATGGCATCGGCCACATGAATGGAGTTGCTGGCCTACCTGCCTGGCGCTGGCTCTTTATCCTCGAGGGAATCCCGTCATGCGTCTCGGCATTCTTTGTCTTTTTCTTCCTGCCCGACTACCCAGAGACTGTAGGCTGGCTTTCCGAAACAGAGCGCACGCTGGCCGTTCAGCGTCTGTTCCATGAAGGTAGCAAGGGTCACCACCCGAGCATGACCTGGGAAGATGCCAAGTCGACGCTGGCCGACTGGCGCCTGTACGCGCACTATGTCATTTATTTTGCGGGTAGCCCGCCCTTTGCGAGCTTGAGTCTGTTTGTGCCTTCTATTACAATTGGACTCGGATACCACGATTTGCAGGCTCAGCTCATGACGGTACCTCCGTGGGCCGTTGCATACGGTACGTACTCTCACCAACACGATGTATATACAAATGACTTATACGTGCCATCTCGTGCCTAGTCTGCCAAATTCTCGTCGCGATTTCAGCAGACCGTTTCAACGCAAGAGGCTTCCACACGGCATGCTGTGCCGTCGTCGGGGCCATCGGATTCATCATCTCAGCGTCTGTCTCGCCCACAGCATATCACACTCGCTACGCGGGCCTAGTCATTGCGGTAGCTGGCTCGTTTTCGTGCATCCCGCCGCTGCTGGGCTGGTTGACGTCCAACATGTTTAGCACGGCCGCTACTGGACTTGCGATTGCTATTAATGTCAGCATCGGCGGCGGACTGGGACAAATCCCAGGCGTGTGGATCTACAAGGCCAACGAGAAGGAACAGGGATACCCAACTGGCCACTGGTCCAATGCGGGGTTTATGCTGCTTGTGGCGACTGTTTCGTTTTTCCTGCGGTTGTTTTATGGATGGAAGAATAAGAAGATGCTTGCAGAGGCGACACGAACGGGACAAGAGGCTAGATTGTTCAAGCTGTGATGGGACTATCATGACGACGCTGTACTTTTTGGACGGGGTATGAAATAGCTGAAGTCTTTCCGTACAGTTATAGCGTAAAGCGTTCACGTAAGAATGCAAGAATTAAATGAGTAATACGTCAGTGACAAAGCCACCAATGTCCTGATGCAGGGGCTGGGATCATCAAACCCTTTCGTCGTCACTCGTCAGTCGCCCAAGTTGAATCTAATTTATTTTGCATCACGCTTACAGCTTGAGAAACTCGCCTTCAGCAGACTGCCAAGGAATGCCAGGTAGAAAACAGGCCTTGTACCTGCTTCCGGGGTGCCGATTTGTACGAAAACTTGGTTTTTTGAGGAGCTACTCCTCGCTTGGCGCGATTACGTAGCTTTTAGCTTGCTTTTAAGGCGTAGATCTCGACCTGCAGCAAGCAAAGGCGGGGGGGAGGGGGACAATGTGATTTGGGTCGTGTTACCAAGATTTTCTTCTGGGAAAATGGCAAAAGGGAGCAGGCATGTGGCTGAAACAAGTTGAAGAGGAGAATGAGGAAAAACAATGGGATAGGCGCAAAAGGCAGTAAGGTTAGCAACAGGGTTGAAGCAGACTGAGCATCTCCGAGCCGCCCGAGATGAGAAGGTCAGAGGTACTCGTATGTACGGCGTATGTAGATACATAGGGCAGGCTGAATTATTACGGATACAAAGCGTCGACTGGAGGGGAGGTCATGTTCGGCCGTTGCCAAGCTTTTGCATGCTGCCGCTGTGCATCCAACACCAGGTAGACTGAGTAACAGTAGTCGTAGACAGCCGTCGAAACATGACAGCATCGCCATTATTAATTAAGATGCGCTCTGTAAGCGCCAAGGATGTATGGATGCGGTGCCTGCCCCAACAACGCCTTGCTGTTACACATGTACTCGTAGCTTCGCGCCGATTTATTTTCTCTCTCTTCTTCTTCTTCCTCTTCCTTTTTTTTTTTTTTCCTTTTTTTCTTTTTTATATCGCGGGACGGCAAAGTGACTGGCGTTGGTAGCTACGCTGGAGTTGCTCATAGTCTCCGTAAAAAACGTTGACCATCAGAGAACTAGTTTACTACGAAGTGGCCATGAGGGTCCCAGGCCGGCAGAGTCGGCGGGGCGCATGACGTCGTTGGTCGCGTCATAAACGGGGGGAGGCCATCTCAGGCGCATGGCCTGCCAAGGATATGCCCACAACAGCGCAAGAAGGCAAAAAAGACTGCCAGCCGAGTTGGCGCATCACGCAGCGTTTGGACTGACTGGCAATGACGAGGAGACTTGGACCACTTGCGTCGGCCGCAGTGGAGAATTGTGGTGCAAACGGTTTTTGGTTCCGGGTTTTGGCCAAGGGAAAGCAATCGGCACGTCAATCATGATCTGTAGGTATGAGTCTGCGCATCTCGATTGCCCTTGTCTCGCGTTTCAGTTGCGAAGAGGCGACAAGAGGAGGGCACACGGTTACTAACCTACCCGTCTCTCGTACGAGTACCACATACGAGTAGTGCGAGTAAGACGTATTTTGCCCTTTGTAGCTTGTGACGTAACTTGCTGATCCGGGCTTTTACACTGGGTGGTGGGTTTGAAGCCGCTAGTCAACATGCTAGCAGATGCCTCGCCCCGCGCAAGACGACGCCTTGCCGTATTTTTGCAGTGTTGCTCATTTTAGGGGACCAAATGCTCATCAAACTTGCAGCCAGAGTAGCGAGATTAATTTTCAATGAGAGATGTATGCACCCAAGGATTTGACAGCGATACAGACTGGGGCAGAAAAGGGTGCCGACTGCTGAGTAAAACAGACAGGAACGCGCGGTAAATTGTCCATGATGGAGGTTCGTCACGACGCCTTTGTGGCCAACAGTGAAATGAGTTGCACATGTTCTCACGCCATTGATCGACTACTCGTAGGTACTCTCGTCTAGGTGCACTATTATGACAGACATGCGAGTTGCCTCATACCCCATTTTGCCTCGTACTCTGTGTAATTACAAGCATCATCGGCCCACAGGCCACAGCCCACAAGGGACCAACCAAATCTACGCAGCTCGTTCCCCAAGTGGACGCTGGGCTGGGCGCTGGGCGCTGGGCAATGAGACAGACCATGACACGGACAGCCTCTTTAGGAGTATCTCTTCCCCTGGGCAGCCCGGCAGAGGGCAGCAAGGGATTCATCCTGACCTCATACGACTACGTACCACAGTACCGGCTATCCCACCATCTTGCCCGTCCATCCATCCATCCAACTTGAGGCCCTTTTTCTCCAGAAATACCGGCGTCTAGCAGCGTGCCAGCTTGCCTTCCCCAGCTCTAGTTACCTAGTTATTGCCCCAGTGCCTGCCTATCTACCTACCTATCTACGGCATACGTACTACGAGTACCTACGGATACCTACCGACGCCCTTTTACTGGATACTTACGCTTACAACTTCCCCTCGTCATCCAACTTTCCGCCCCTCTCTCACTCTGTCCAGTCCTGCGTTCGCCTCCCATCTCCCGCCCGCCCGCGTCATTGGCAGTCTGTCTGAATACTTTCTCGACGCTCGAAACCTCTCTGGAAAGATACGGGCACACTTTGTCTCGCAATCGTTTCTGCTTCTTTCTTCTTCTTCTGCCCGAGACCCTTTCTCAACGTCACTGTAGCCGCCTCCGCCTCCACCGCCGCGGCACCAAAAAGGACCCTGTTTTTATAGCCTTTTTTTTTCGTCACTACCTACCTTACTGCGAGTTAGTAGTACCTGCCTAGGTACTTCGTACAAACCAGCACTTGCGCGCAGCCGCACTGCAGCGTGGCCGAACCCCGCCAGATCCGCTACCTAAACACCGCAAAATTGCGTCACGACACACACCACTTGACTCCCGCATAACCCGAGTTTCTCTTGGTCCCCTTGATCCCTTCCATGAGCAAGTCTTTTATCCGCGCCTGCGCTCGTCTGTGATTTCTGCGGCATCGATAACACGACGTTGAATTCCTCGCCTCGCGATTGCACGACACCATAGACCCCGTAGCCCTTTGCTTCTCCCTTTTTTTTTTCTCTTCGTCTTTTTCTACTCGGCCTCAGGCGTTGCTGGCCTTGCGACGTCGCTGCCGCCCTTTGTGTCTGCCACAAAATGTCGACGATTCAGCAATTAAAAAACTTTATTCGTCACGGTATGTCCTGTCTGACTCTTCTTGGGATTTGACTTGTTGCCGTTGTCTCGCTTTGCCACTGCATGTCTGCGTTTCTCCGCGGGCCCTGATAGAGGCATGCGTATGGCCCTGCGCAGCTTGGATACTAATTCCGCTGGTTGTTGCCGCCGCTTTTGGAGCGCCTGCTAATGCCCTTATTTTTTCCGCTGCTAGGCAAACAAGCTCGTTCAACCAACATGGACGAGCCGTTGCCTCGTAAAGCCGACCACCAACCCCCTCAGACCTCATCTTCAACCGACAAGCGAAAGTCGCAATCGCCCCCGTCCGACTCGCGCTCGAATGCCTCGCAACCCGTCGCTGCAACCCACACCGAGCCTTCTGACAAGGCGTCGAAGCGTCAAAGTATACGCGTCGATGAGGCAAATCTCGCCAAGCTCGTTGCCGAGGAAAATGCAAGCCGATCCAAGTTTCCCCAATATCCGGGCCTCGAGCGATGGGAGCTCGTCGAAAAAATGGGCGACGGCGCCTTCAGCAACGTCTACCGAGCCCGCGATACCACTGGGCAGTTTGACCAAGTTGCCATTAAAGTCGTCCGCAAATATGAAATGAATAATCTGCAAGTAAGTCTGAAGCGGCCTGTTGTGAATCTCACAGCTTGTTTTCTCTCTCTCTTCGTATTGCTTTTTCTTCCTTGATCGTTGCTGCACACATCACTCGTTTCTTTTATCCGTAAAGCAATTTTACCAACGTGCGGGCATTGCGCCCTCATAGGGAAACAAGCATCTACATACGGACTTTCAGAGAGCCCCAAAGGCAGCCGAGGTGGGACAATCATTTCTCTAGACTTGTACATCATCTGCTGGGCGCCATCACCTCTTGACCCTTTTGTTGTCTTTCACTTTTTGTACAAATGACGCCCGCGTCTCCCTTTTTTTTACAGATTTGCTGACTGTGTTCTGTTCGCCTCTTACAGCGAGCGAATATTCTCAAAGAGGTACAAATTATGCGCCAGCTGGACCACCCCAACATTATAAAGCTCATCGAGTTCTCCGAGGCAAAGCCATACTACTACATTGTTCTCGAGTTGGCACCCGGTGGCGAGTTGTTTCACCAAATCGTTCGTCTCACTTACTTTAGCGAAGATCTCTCGAGACACGTCATTATCAAGGTTGCCAAGGCGCTGGAGTACCTGCACGAGGAAAAGGGCGTTGTACATCGGTATGATTTATACTCGTCATGGCGGCTCAACCATGAAATGGCAAAAAGCTAACATTTTATTGCAGCGACATCAAACCTGAAAATATTCTCTTTAACCCCATTGAATTCGTACCTTCCAAGGTTCCTAAACCTAAACAACCTGGTGATGAGGACAAGGTTGATGAAGGCGAGTTCTTGCCCGGAAAGGGTGCTGGTGGTATTGGTGAAATTAAGATTGCCGATTTTGGTCTATCCAAGATTGTATGGGACAAGCAAACAATGACGCCTTGCGGCACCGTTGGCTACACAGCCCCCGAGATTGTCAAGGATGAACGCTACTCAAAGTCGGTCGACATGTGGGCTCTTGGCTGTGTTCTGTACACTCTTCTGTGCGGTTTCCCGCCATTCTACGATGAGAGCATCGAGGTATTGACGGAAAAGGTGGCCAAGGGCCAATATACCTTTCTGTCGCCCTGGTGGGACGACATTTCGAAATCTGCCAAGGACCTCATTACCCACCTCCTGACTGTCGACCCCGAGAAGCGATTCACTATTCGCGAATTCCTGGAGCACCCCTGGATCCGTGCGAGCGGCCCTACACCTCGTGAGGAAAAGAAGCCAGAGGCGCCTTTGCGTGCATTCGACCCCGCCAAGCTTGATACCGGCGACAACAGGCGTCTCGATTTCCGTTCGCCTGGTGCTGTTAACCTGCGTGAAGTATTTGACGTTGGATATGCTGTTCATCGCCAGGAAGAAGAAGGAAAGCGACGCGCTCAGTTTGGCGCCAAGGGTGGTCCTGCTCGATTCCTTGGAGGCCTTAATGAGGAAGACGAGGAAGAGGCAGATCGCATGGATGTTGATCAACAAGAAGCTGATCTTGCTGCCAAGCAACCTCCCCCAGCTGGCACACAAGCGCTGGAGCAGGGTATGCGCCAGACTAGCCTCCAGGACAGAGATGCCCAGGCGAAGGCGCGAACTAGCCAACGCACCAATGACAAGGGTTACGGCCAGCACTCCGCTGCTGTCACCAATGCCGCTCGCCAGCAAGTCCGCGATCAGCATCGGCAAAAGGGCCCGTTTGAGTTGAACCTCGATAATGCGACTCTCCTCGGCAAACGTGGTAAAAAGGTTCCTGCCATGGGAGCTTAGTAGACCAGAAGCGTGGCCGACCTTGGCGAATGGTAGCATCGCGAGGCATTGAAGAGCGGCCTAGAAATGCCACTCTGCTTTATTCTTCAACTTATACCCACACCAAGGCATAAATGCCCCGGTTGGACCTTTGTTTGACATTGCAGTGCAGTCAGTATCCTTGGTCATTTTATGTCGTCGATGCTTTACGGAGTTTGGGTTCTGTGTTTCCCGTGCGACAATTGAGTCGAGGCGGTACTCATGACATGGCGTACGGAGTTGTTTACAGATATTTTTGACAAAGATTTTTACTCGTGTTTCTATAGTTTACGATTGTTATGTCCCACACTGAAGCTACGATTACCCCTTGTGGCCATACACGGAGTAGTTGTGAGGATCGGCTGGACCGGGATGAGCGGATTTAGTGGCGCTGTTGGTACACGAAAGCTAGCATATACATATATATATATATATATATATATCTGGTGTTATGGATTGATGCAGCTGCAGCAAAATTTACAATTGATACTGAATCCCGATGCTTCGAAAGTACCAGTGTGCCAAGATCACCAACAGTTGTCATGTATGGCAGCGTGTTCAGAACACATCATGAGGCACTCTTGGCCCTGCGCGCAAACCCGTTGTACATGGTCCTCGGCGCTTTGCGTGATTGCTTCATCTCTTGTACTCTGTTTCAGCTCGACCGAGTAAGGTGATTTCTGGACACTGTTCACCTACAAGTTCAACGCATACCGCAACTTTCGAACCAGTGCCAGTGAATACACTCGGGATTATCATTACCAAAAGATTGCACGCAGCCATGCTTCTCTTGTCTCTACTAGGAATTATCCGCATTGCAAATGCTGTGCCTACTAGCCTGGCTGATAAGGCCGACCTTGACCCATATTCACCCGGCAATCAGACCTGCAACGACGCAAGCTACAATCCAGACGAGGCACGAAACCGTTTCCGCCCCTTCCAAGTCACTGTTATGCACTAACATCGCAAAAACAACTGTAGTACATTTGTCAAAATGGTATCCTCTGCCCCGTCATCAATGGCGAGCCCCTCTCTCTCTGTGGAAGAGCCTGCTTCTCCCAATACATTTACACCTGCACAGGCGGCACTGATCTCCATCTCCGCCACCACCAGGCTCAATCACGGGTGACTCTTCGCGCAGTAAGCCCGCAGAATCGCGCAATCGACAAGCTCCCCATGACGGCCTGCAATCTCTCCTGGACGCTCGGCAACAAGACTTGCTCCTACTGTCCTGAGCAGGTGCCAGGCATTGAGTGCCCAGCCGGCAACGTGACGGTGATAGACACGTCGTCTGGGCGCAATAGCATGGGCGTGCTTGTACCAGGCGGACAAATGTTTTATCTTACTGAGGATTGGACGGTGGGTTACACGCAGGCTCACTCGGCGAGCTTTCCGCGTGGAGCAACGCTGGATGGGTTCGTTGCGTTTGAGGGCGGTGGGTTTTTTAACTTGCTTGACGGCGCGAGGGGGTGGGCTGCTTGTGGGAGGGGACCGAGGTTTGAGCTCAAGGTTAGGAATGCGACGAACGGGGGTGAGTTGACTGGTTGTGTTGGCTTGAATTTGGTCATGGAGGGTTATGACGATGCGTATGGGGCTTGGCAGTATAGCTGACCTTGAGTTGAAAGTATGGCGAGTTATGTTATTGAGTTGATACAGTATGAAATGATCGAAACAGCCGCTTACTGTTATTCAGTCATGAAATGCAAGGGTTGAAATACGTTATTTATAAAGCAAGATCAATTCCTATCTAAGCTGCATATTCGCTGTGCAGTGCAGAGGCGTCAAATCGATCGCCTTTCCGACTCCTTGATCGGTGGTATACCTGATTGACAAGTTAAAAAACAGGAGCCGGCCGTCTTTACAGGGCCAAAGCTCAAATAAAGAACCATGAATCTAGTGCAAGGCCAACTATCTCGAGCAATAGCTCTGAGTCTGAAAAGTAAACCTGTCCCTGTGACACACAAACAAATCACACAAAAAACCCGTATCAAAACGTACCTCAAAACAGAAAGCTAGTGGGGATGATAATACCTCTCTGTGGAACGCCGCGTGTTTTTGGACGAACCAGCAAGATCCGCAGAGCTATCGAATCGAACGCGCTTCGTTCGGTAATCCGGCAACTTCTGCGTTACCCGCCTCAACGGTGGCGAATTTCTCTGATCACGCGTTAGCACAATAGCCGGAACAAGAGTCATGGGTGTAGTTCCCCGCGCCGACGAAGCGGAACTTATCTTCTCTTTGCCCTTTGCAACCATGCGCGATGCAAAAGATTTGCAGTCTTGGATGGGCGGCACGACATCAAAGGCCTCTGCGGGCAGTGGCGGGAGAGGCTTGTGCGGATCTGCGAAACCTCGCGCGTAGTACTGTCCCGGAACAAGCGGTGGCTGATAGACTTCCGCGGGGATATATGGAAGTCTCTTGTTCAGGTCTGGTGGTCCATTGGAAGTATTACTTTCTGCAACTGGTGAGGCTGAGGACCGAGAAGGTGAAGTAACTGAAGCCGTGGACCGACTTACAATATGCTTATCAAGCCTTTCGACGTGTCTATAATACTCCGTAAGCACGGCAGCACCAGCAGGATTGTACGGGCTTGACGAATCTGAGCGATCAGAATTAGCGTACTGCGCGTTGCCGTCATCCGCGAAGCAGATGAATAAGCCGGCTGCATTGAAAGCATCAACAGCCTGTGGAAACGACAGCGTGAACGGCAGCCAAAATCCACGAGAAAGCACCCAACAAGCATGCTTGGGTGTAAACTTTTGCTCTGGTAAATCCAATTGTGCCATTCTCTGGAGCATCCACAAGATATCCCGAGCGTATCGGCCCTGCATATCAGCGTTGATATTGTCCAGCTTGTGGACATAATCCTTGGCAAACAAGTTGACGACGCACGGCAAAGAGAGAACGGGTGCCTTGTACGGACCAAGGCGGACAATGCCAAAACTTGCAAAGTCCTCACTGTCTTGAGTTCGCACACGGACGGCGCAGACTCGACCGTTGGCAGTTCTGTAGCCAAAGGAGCTTGGGTCGTCGGCAAACAAGGGCATGTCGCGCGAGCGAGCCCAGCAGAGAATCACTTCGGATGACTCAGAAGGGCAGAGAATGCTGACACGGTCGAGGATGAACCTGTCATAACCGTAGTATACCATGGCTGCGACGCCACATACTGCAAAAGGGATATGGTAAAAGGCTTTACCAAGGCCATCTACCACATCACATACTGCTGCTCTGTCGAGTGCAGTTTCGACAAAGACGGCGCTATGACGTCCGACCGTCGGCGTGGCATTAGGAGGAGATGAATGCTGCTGATGATTAGTTGCACATTGTCCACGGTAGGTGACGTCCCTGTCCCGATTGCGTCTCAATGGGCCTGCCATGTTGACTGATGCAATTGTTGCACTGGCCCAATGATACGATCGACCGATAGCTCGAGCGCCGACAACTGTGATTGGAATCCTGGGACTGCGCGACTGAACTGGTTCTTTCGGCTCAAGTATTTCTTCCAGAGCACTAGGACCCTGCGGAGGGTCTTGTTCTTCAGGTTTAAAAAATTGTTCAGGGACGCCGGGATTATGGGGGAGTCCTGGACGGCAGGCGGGACAAGGACTTTGCTTGCGTCCACCGAGTCGTTCCTGGGAAGACAGTCTCTTACCTTTGTCTTGACGGCTAGAGAGCAAAGATTTAAGAAGTGCTCTCAGAGCCATACCATAAACGTCTTTTCCAGGAAAAGACGGGAATAGTTAGAGCGATGCTGGTTATTTGTTTTTGGTCAGTGTTGGCTGACCGGTGGTTGTTGCGATTGTGTGTGTCGAAGGGCCAAAAAAAAAAAAAAGAGAAGATATACTCATCGTAGTGTTGCGCCTATTAGTACAAAACTACGGTTCAAACAACAAAACATGTTCGAAAACTCAATAGCGTTGTTCTAAGAACATAAATGACGTGTTTCGTGGTGCTCAACGTGTTTCTAATGTTTGCAACTCCCCGCCAAACTGCCCTTTGCCCAGGCAAGCCAGAACAATCCAGGCCCGCCAAAGTCTATATTTTTATCCAAAACAGTACTGTATTGTACAGCATTATACATAGTACAATAGTGCACAATTTTAAACTCCTTGAATATAATTCTCTTCTTGTTGCCACTGTTCATGAACGCGTACTTGCACACGGCTAGCAGGGAGTTGACGGCGGCTAGTGTCCCAGACGTGCTGCATATTGTAAGGGTCTCGTAAGGACCTATCGGGAAGTGTCTTTATGCAGAGTGAACATTTGAATGACAGACACATGATCCAAGAGGCTTGCATAAGGCTAGTATGACGGCGCTGCACAGCCTCCAAAGAAGGTACTTTTGTTGGTGTCTCTCTAGGTACTAGCCATATCTTTAGGCACCAACCTAGCGCCACCGACTGAGCTGCATTTATCAGCCAACATCACCGCACCCTTTGAATACAGTTCGCTACGATTGCTGTCTTGTCTGCATTTCCTCGAGTTGCTCTACTGCAATTTAAGCTTTTCCCACTGCGTTCATTATGACACTCTGCTTGCTCTGCCAAAGCATTTCTTTCTCTTCGTTACCTGCCGCGCCGGAACCCGTCTCAGTCACCTACATAGCTGACAACAAGGCACTCGTCAACTTATGGTATACAAGTAACGATCCTCTACCAACAGATCATCCGGGTCTCCCCTGGCATGAGCATCTAGATGCTCTAGCAGAGTCCGCCACAGCCGGCTGTCCTCTCTGCGCACTAATACACGCCGGCGTGCGGACTTGGACGGACCACTATAACCATGAAGCTGAGAACAATAAATCTTTTCTAGAATTTTCCAAGCATAAAATGCCTATTCCTGAAGGAAAAAGACTTTATTTAACCAAGAGATTCGGCGGAGCAGCCGGCTTCCTTGTGTTGATCCCGCACCCGCAAAGCGCCGCGGTTGTCAACTTGATGACAGGAGTAGGGTTCAGCGTCGAAAGTGGTACGGCTTGGAACATCAGATGTTCCTAAGACGCTTTAATGACCATGCTAATTGGCTTGTAGAAAACCCGCTTGCAAATATCTACCCCCTTCGGCCACCCGTGGCCGACTCTGGCTCGGTGGACTCCCTAAGCGTTGCGAACTCTTTAGTCACAGACTGCACCAATAATCATAAAGAATGTCTCAAAGACGATGTGCCACTACCATCACGCGTCCTTGATGTTGGCTCGTCAGGTGATACGATCCAGCTGATTGATGGTGAGAACCTCACTGGCCGGTATGCCAGCCTTTCATATTGTGTAAGTCGTTCAATGTACATTTGCCACTCAATAAAGATCCTAACCTATATCTAGTGGGGAGATTCGCCTGATTACATTACAGATCAGGAGTCAATGAGTGCGAGGCAGTCTGGGATCCGCGTTTCTTTTCTTCCCAAGACTTTTCTGGATGCAGTTGTCATTACCCGCAACCTTGGCCTTCGCTATCTCTGGATTGATAGTCTTTGCGTTAGTCAAAGTGATGGCTGGACCCGCGACTGTCCCCGTATAATAGATGTCTACACCAACGCTCACGTCGTAATCTCGGCTGAGCACGCCTCTGACAAGTCAGTCGGATGCTTTCATGAACGAGAGATTCCTCAGAGCGCCGTCATCAAATTCAACCTTGCCGATACAGAAGCACCAGGCGAGATTCGGGCAACACTTGTCAGTCCTTATTGTGAGCATCCCATCTTCAAAGGAAACTTCAGTTCTGAACCCTTATCTCAACGCGGATGGGCGCTTCAGGAACGTGTACTATCCCGGCGCGGCTTGCACTACTGTCGTGACCAGTTGTACTTTGAGTGTAATCATGGCATTCTTGGCGAAAACGGCTGTTATGTCGATAGGCGGTTTTGCGATATAAATAAGATTTATGGGCCAGAAGACTTAAAGCCTATGCAACCATTACACGATGGACAACGGCTGCTGTGGAATACAGTCTTACGGGAGTATGGCCGTCGAAAGTTGTCTAGGCCCACTGACAAACTACCAGCTATGAGTGGAATAGCTCGCTTATTTCAAGGAAAATTTGGCGCACAGTATGTAGCAGGGCTCTGGAGCGACGAACTGATTGAAGGACTAGCATGGAAGGGTCTAAAGGATAGAAGACCGGTGGATGATGAGGTGTATACTGGTCCAAGCTGGAGCTGGGCAAGTTATGACGGTATTGTCACCACTGGGCTGCGACAAGACTGGAAGGATACTGCCGAGGTGCTTGAGTGGCATGTTGACCCAAAAGATGCGGCTAATCCATACGGCGAGGTAAAAACTGCCTGGATTCGCATACACGCACCCGTCATCAAACTCGTCGCAAGTGAGAAGAGAGACACAGCCCATGAAGCTCGGCTTAAAAAGGTTGGGCTTAACCCGCTTCCTCGGCTACGAACAAAGTATTCAGACAATGAGGAAGGATCAGTCGCAACCCCCGACTATCAAACAGATCAAACTGCTGAGGAATGGCGCATGTTGGATCTTTCCGTATTGTTGCTTGGCTGGTATCAAACGTCAGAAGGCGGCACATGTAGTAAGGGTAGATGTGCTAACGATCCATCCCTTGGCTTGGTTGTTACCGCAGTGGATAGAGAACAAGGCACAGAGCGAATGAAGAGAGTCGGCTGGATGTACTTGCACGGACAGGAAGGGATAACAGCAAGAGATGAGCCAAGAAACTACACGACTGTCACATTGGTTTAAAGAAAGCAGCACTTAGTGCATGAAATGGTATACGTCATTGTGTTCTCTAGTCGTTTGAGTCAGGACTTAATTCGTCCGATTCGTCCTGTGCCTAGTAAATATTGTACAGAAACTGATCCCATATCACTTGCCTCCATATCTAACCACTTGTTTTTCGCTCTATAGCTCCTCTTCGGTTTCCATCTTTCCCGCCTCAGCCTCTGCAGCACAACGGCCGCCTGCTTGGCCATCCCTCTTGGGCATCGTAGCCTCCCTGTCAATCATTTGTCTCGACACGGCAACGATATTGTCTTCAATCATCTCCTGACCGACATCCTCCAAGTGCTTCTTTGGATCGACCTTGCCAACATATCTAGTCTTGAGTTGTTCTTTTGTCAGCTCTGTTTCCTCCTTGACACGCTTCTCGTACCCGTCCGCCAAACTGACGAGACGTTGCAAGCGGTCCTTATTCTTCTCGCCGTCGGATCGGAAGTCATCCATTTCCAGAGCTTCTGTCCACACGTGCTTGTGAAGGTTCATCAGCATGTTCTCCTCCAGCGCCGTCTTGCGGTAGTTTATGCCAATCGAGTAGTAGTGTCGGTTAAGGCCATGGATGAGGGCCTGAATCGAGGGCTTGTTGAGATGTCCCAAGTTGCTGGTACTCTGGCGCGGCTCTTGGCCCATCATTAGGAGCTGAGGATTGATCAATCGGAACGCATCGATGACGACTTTGCCCTTTACGGACTGGATAGGGTCGACGACGACGGCGACAGCGCGGGGGTTTAGCTGCTCAAAAGACTGCTGTGTGTTGATATCGACAGAAGACAGCCAGCAACCGAAACCAGGATGCGAGTGGTACCAGCCGACAACAGACTCTGGTCTTAAATCACAGTTAGCTTCCTCCTTCACTATAGGCGACTGACGACACCTACCTTCCTGTTTGCCTCAGCATATCCATCATCTTTGTTTGGAACACGGGATCGACAGCCTCTACACTGACTCCCGTTCCGCTCTGTGGCATAGCAAAAACATCCATAACCTTGACGGTGAAGTCATCAACAAACTCTCCAAGCATCAGACCCATTACTTCCATCGGCACACCGGCGCGGCCGTGGCGCAGCATCTTGAGGAGAGCCAACGAGGAGATGTAAACGGTTTCGGAATTGTCGACCAGATTCGTATTATCCTAAACATATGCTTCGTTAGCCAGAAGGCAATAAATCACAGGCTGCTATAGCTGCAGAGCCAGGCGTCAAGCTTACCGAGCCATGGGCAGCGCCTCCCATGCCAATTCCGCCACCGCCCAGTAAATTCCTGAATCGCTCCATTGTTCCGACAGACTTCTATAGCGATTATGTAGGAAGCTTGCGTAGTAGAAGTAATATACGTCGGATTGCCAAAGTGTGGCAATGTTGCGATGCTATGATGTGAACGACAAGGTCTGTTTGGGAAGCTTCTCGCAACGCCCGTTGACGCCAGCGGTGGTAGCCTGCCCAAGTCGACATCAGCTAAGCTGCGTCACGTGCGGCGCTTGTCTCTGCGCAGCGTTGCCCCTGCTCCGATTTCTTGAGGCGGCGACCCACACTGTGAATCCTTGCTCACCACTGACGCGCGAGCACCTGGCTCCGGAAGGGATGTATCTCGTAGGCGGGAACTTGGAACCTAGCTCTGCCGCCACAACTTTGTTCCGGCCTTTGCAGTTCGCGAGACGTCGCCCGCAGTCTCCACGCTCGCGGCAGAACCGATCGCATCCGCATACAACCCTTTCCTCGTCTGCATTCTTTGCGTCTTTGGGCACCCTTGACCCAGATGTTAAATGGGGCTTGAGCTGCTATAATTCGGCTTTGAATCGGTACCGGACAGCCCGTATTATCTCGTTTAATACTTTCAAATCTTCTTATCACATCACCTACCCTTACACCGCGATGGGCGACACGACTGTACCCCAGGACCAGCTTGGGTCTGTTGCCCTTAATGGCTCCTCAGCGAAGAAGGTCGCCTATTTCTATGATTCAGACATTGGCAACTATGCCTATGTCACAGGTCATCCTATGAAGCCTCACCGCATTCGCCTGGCTCATAGTTTGATCATGCAGTACAATCTTTACCAAAAGATGGAAATTTACGTGAGTGCTTACCAGCCTCAGCTTTTTGCTGCCTACTTACTGACAATCGCAGCGCGCAAAACCTGCCACTCGAGGCGAAATGACACAATTCCATACCGATGATTACATTGATTTCCTTCAAAAAGTCACGCCAGACAACATGGACAGCTACATGCGCGAGCAGGGTAAATACAATGTCGGTGACGACTGTCCTGTTTTTGACGGCCTCTTTGAATTCTGCGGCATCAGCGCAGGCGGTAGCATGGAGGGCGCTGCGCGATTGAATCGCCAAAAATGTGACGTCGCCGTCAACTGGGCTGGAGGTCTGCACCATGCGAAGAAGTGCGAAGCAAGTGGCTTCTGCTACGTCAACGGTAAGCCAAGTCGCCGAGTCATTCTCATATACTTAATTCTCATAATTGCTACAGATATTGTCTTGGGCATCCTGGAACTCCTGCGATTCATGAAGCGTGTCCTCTATATCGATATCGATGTACACCATGGCGACGGTGTCGAAGAAGCCTTTTACACTACCGATCGTGTCATGACGGTGTCTTTCCACAAGTACGGAGAGTACTTTCCTGGCACTGGTGAGCTTCGCGATATTGGCATTGGCCAGGGCAAGTATTACTCGGTCAACTATCCTCTGCGAGACGGCATTACGGACGAGTCGTACAAATCTATATTTGAACCGGTCATCGAGAATGTGATGAAATACTATCAGCCGGAAGCTGTTGTTCTGCAATGTGGCGGAGACAGCCTGTCTGGCGACCGACTAGGCTGCTTCAATCTAAGCATGGACGGTCATGCAAACTGCGTCAGCTATGTCAAGAGCTTTGGCCTTCCAACTCTTGTTCTTGGTGGCGGCGGCTACACCATGCGTAATGTTGCTCGCACTTGGGCATATGAGACTGGCGTGTTGGTTGGACAAGAGATGCCCCGAACGCTCCCATACAATGAATATTACGAGGTAAGCGCTGGCAGAGACACCATCTGCGGAGGCTATGCTCTAACAACTCTAGTACTACGCTCCTGATTTTGAGCTCAACGTTCGATCGTCAAACATGGAAAACTCAAACAGCCGAGAATACCTCGACAAGATCACAGCTGCGGTTATTGATAATCTTCGCAACACCGGGCCGGCTCCTTCGGTACAAATGCAGGACGTCCCCCGCAAGCCATTCGGCGGCATGACCGACGAGGAAGAAGCAGAACTCGATGACCTCGACGAGGACGAAAACAAGGATGTCCGAATGACCGAACACCGCTGGGACAAGCACGTCGAGCACAATGCCGAGTTTGAGGCCAGCGATGATGACGAAATTGCTCGCACCAACGGAGCAACTCGCCAGAGCAGCACCAAGCGAACGTTCACCGATTATAAGGCTGATGGCGAGGACGAAAGTGGTAGAACCTCTCCTCGTACCCGCAGTAATGAAGCCGAGGCTGACACAGCCACTGTGGAAGATGCCCACGATGCCAATGACGATACCATTGAAGACGTCGCAGCAACTGAGCAAAGCAAAGAAGTGCCGGAAAAAGAGGAGACCTCCAAGGAAGCTGAGCCCGAGAAGGTCGATGGTGATGGCGATGCTGAAATGGCAGACTCTGCTCCGGCAGAAGAAGAGGCCGAGGCTCCAATTAAGAAAGAGGATGCCGACCCAGAGGTCGAGGCCGCACCGGAGCCCGATACAGCCGTTCCCGCTGACGCTGCCACCGAAACAATCGATGAGGCAGCAAAGCCGTCCGAGCCAGAAGAAGCACCTGCTAAGACAGAGGCTACAGAGGAAGAGCCGAAGCCGGCCGAGGATGCTACCGAGGAGAAGGCTGAGCCCGCTGAATCCAAGGATAAGGAGGAGCCGGCTGCTGACGCCATGGAAGTTGATGGATATAAGGACAAGGAAGCAGAAGCCAAGGAACCTGAAACCACCTCATAGAAAACGTTTCGGCGGGCTTCGCATCCTAGTCATGGGAGGCCATCACTCTTTGTATTCTTCTATTTCACTCGGCGCGGATCTCAATTTTTGCTTTGAAAGATAGCGAATATGCCGACATCATAATGGCGGGAAGAGGCAACGGTGCAGGACTGGCGTTAAAGGCGTACAACAAAGCGATGCTACACGGAGGAGAGCAAGACGACGGCATTAGCTGAGTTCCTATGTACAACCACTGTTTTTATAGTGATTTAAAGCGAGACAAACAATTTAGAAATCACTAGTTGTATAGTTTGAAAGAATTGTAATTTGATAGCTTATAATCCTGGGTTTTTTATGATGTATTTACTGTGCTTTTCAGCAGTGCTCGTGTGGTCATGCGAATTCGTGCGATAATTGAAAGATTCGGCCGCCCCAGCCAATGACGAGGTTCATTATTTCGAGTGTCTGTCAGTGGGAAGTGGGTAAGGTTGGTGGCGTTTTGGAGCTTCGTACAGTGGTGGGGTGGGGTTTGCAGCAAAAATCGCCGCCTTGTCGTCCCCAAACTTTTTTTGAACGTTGAAGAAACCCTGGAAGCGCAAACGCAAAGGTCGCGAGCACAGAATTTTTCTGTACATCGTTTCCAAAGCGCCGGCGCAGGCCTCAATATAACATATAATCCAGAGTTCAAAGTATATACCCTATGACTTAGGAGTCGAGACTTTGACGGCAGCTCATACGACCCAGCCACCGAATCGAGCACGGGGGGAAGACGAGTCACACCAACATGTCGAGGGCGGCCGCGTCGGCGACTCCCACTGGGAGCGACGCCGACACTGCGAAGCTGGCTGTCTGGAAAGAGGCACTATATGAGAAATGCAAGGAAGCTGCGCCAGAAAATGACTTGTTCTCGCAAGACGACCTCTTGCGCCTGGACGTCATTCCCAACAAGGACCTGATGCTCCTGGCGCGGGTGGTGCAGTCGCTAAGCGATGACAAGCTGTTTATCACCATGAGAGAGGCCTCTGGCCAGGTTTTATGGAAATGGAGGGATGCGCAGGAAGCACATAAGTATGCTGCCGGGCTCAACATCCTGTCAACTTGACTGAAAACTTGTGGCTAACCCGTTGTTTGCCCTAAAGATACAAACAATGCACAACAGACGAGCAAGTCATGGTCTACTCGCTAATCGACGACGCGGGTGGCGATGGGATATGGTCCCAGACCCTGCAAAAGAAACTTAACATGCACGACTCGGTACTCAAGAATGCGCTCAAGCAGCTACAGACCAAAGGCTTGATTGCGCCGTTCAAGAATGTCGAGCACCCGAATAAAAAGATGTACATCAAGGCCTCGATCCGACCGAGCGATCGCGCGACCGGTGGTCCATGGTACACAGACCACAATTTCGACGACGCCTTTATAGAGGAGCTGCAGCGGGTCGTATTCGACTTTATAAAGGGACAGAGCAGCTACAAGAGCAAGACCTCGTCGGGCGGCAGGACACAGGTGCCCAAGAAGGGGATCTTGCAGGGCGGTATTGATAAGGGAAAGAAACGCGACGCCCACGAGATGAATAAGCCGTCGTCACGAGTTACGAAACAGCCAGCAGCAAAGCGCGAGTCAGCGCTTTTGCCGCTCGCGGCTGGCTACATGCATTACCCGTCGGTTCGAGACATTGCACGTCTGTTGTCCTCGAGCGGCATCACAAATAATACCATACTTTCAGAAGAGGACGTCCGAAAGCTCGTCGACGTCCTGGTCTGGGATAACCTCATCGAGCCTGTCCGCGTCGCCGGAAAAGTCGGCTATCGAGTGGCAAAGATTGCAAAGCAGTCGACGGAGCCGTGGGCTGGAAGCGAGGATCTCTCCGGACCAGAGATGTACGTCAGCCCCTATACGGAAGCGCCCTGTGGGCGGTGTCCCGTATTTGATCTATGCGAAGATGGAGGCCCTGTTGGCCCCAGCAACTGCGAATATTTCAAGACGTGGCTGGGCATCGATTGATTTGGCGACAATTTCTAGAGGAGTTTGGGCGTTTAAAACATCTTGACACTTTGCCTTTGAACGGCATAAAGGGACAGTAGGCATAGGAGACCTGATGCACCATAAAATTCTGGCATTAGGCCATTGTACGGAATATAGAGCAACGATTCAATCTATAGCTAAATGCAATACACATCACAACACACCATGCTCTCGAAATTTTCAAAGGATATTGTTCTGAACAGGGTACTTGGAAAGCCCTGTCCAAGTGTATAATCTATTATGCAGAGCATAGTAAACTAGTCTGTAGTCGTTCATCCAAGAAACAATTTTGTTTGATGCTAACAAATCCTCCGCTGCGCCCATTACAGAGTCCTCCAAATGGTGCTGATTCTGTAAACAAATTTAAAAAGCACATTGACATGTTTAAAGATACACGGGACTATGAGCCCTTTACAGAGCACCGCTGTCAACGATGGTGGGACGCTTGCTGTACTTGACGCTACCGTTGCCGGAGCCAGTGGACTCGATGGCGCGGACAACGTTCATGGACTCCTCGTCAGCAACCTCGCCGAAAACGACGTGGCGGCCGTTCAGCCAAGAGGTAACGACGGTCGTGATGAAAAACTGGGAGCCGTTGCTGTCGAGTCAAGGTTGGTTAGCAATGAAGAAGAGGGATGCTGGAGGTTATAGAAACATACGTGTTGGGGCCAGCATTAGCCATGGAGAGCAGACCGGGCTTTTCGTGCTTCAGCTGAAAGTTCTCGTCGGCAAACTTGTCGCCATAGATGGACTTGCCACCAGTGCCCTATTGAAAACATGGCATCAGTATAGTGTCGATCGAATTGGTTGGAGGGATAGATCGTACATTGCCGCGGGTGAAGTCACCTCCCTGGAGCATGAAGTCAGGGATGATACGGTGAAAAGATGAGCCCTTGTATCCAAAGCCCTTCTCGCCGGTGCAGAGAGCACGGAAGTTCTCGGCGGTCTTGGGGACGACATCGTCAAAGAGGTTAAAGCTGATGCGGCCCTTTTGGGCTATTTATAGAATCCAGGTTAGCACGTTGTCGTCCACTTGTCAAGTCCAAAGATGGCCAAGTGTATTTGCAACGTATTGAGGATCCTTGGAGCTTAGTTGACTTGGGCTGGATTAAAGTACTCACGAGAAACAGTCGCAGTAGGCTTGCCGTTCTGGAAAACGGGACCCTCCCACTCCAAATCGAAGAAACTGCGACAATAAAGTGTAAGCGACAGTCAAGAGATAATACACGGCCTATACCAGACCAGAAGAATCCACCACACTTACACCTTAGAGTTACCCATCGCTGCTGTTGCTGAGAAAAAACGAGCTGCCCGGAAAGTTTGAGAGGTGGAAGCGAGCTTAGGAAGAGTAAATGGTTTAGGAGCCGCAGAGCAGAGTGCCTGGCGGGGTAGGAGGGGTTGCAGAAGAGCTGATCTCATGTTGTTTTGTTCTGGAGGGGCAGTGTCAGCGGGAATAATTGGCCAATAGCACGGTCCAGGACATGGGAAAAGACGGGTCGCAAGGGAAGAGACGCCTCACGTGATAGGCCTCCAAAGGGACAACAGCTGAAAGGTGCAACAGAGCCGCCCAGCTCCCCACGTCCGCAAGCCCACGGAACGGCGCTAAGCTGTAGCCCAAGTAGATATCGTCATACCAAAGATCCAGCGTAGTAAACGGCCAGATACTGAGCAACTTTGTAGGCTGGAGCACTTTTGCTTCGTGGAGGGAATTGTCTGGTAAAACGGCCTCGACAGATTTCTCTGGACGGATCCGCGCTCAGTCAACCACGGACACATCACCGTGAATTCTCTATGAGGAGCCACCGGGCTGCAGCGGGCGGAGGCAGAAAGCTAAGCTCATTGGAGGACCAGCCAACCCGTTGTGCAGCTAGCCGCAACAACAGCCATCCAGTTGCCGTGTGATGGGAAGGGATCCTGGCAACTCGGATGTACTCGTGGTTGTTGTCCGTCTCAATAACTCAACCATGCATAAGATATCTGAGCTAGAGCGAAGAGCAGTGCTCGTCAACGTGAAAGAGTAATACCAATCCCAAGGCCATTGATGCCTGTGAACTTGGTCGTGACATGAGAGAGATGATCCGATGCAGAGAAGTCGTCGCTCGTTTTGCTCCATTGCAGCTGTCCCTGGTCGCCCTGGAGGCAGGATGAAGAAACAAAGGGCTGAAATCAAATAAGAACATACCGTAGACTCAATTACGAGTTTTGAAATGTGGATTTTGATGGTTGCAATGGCAATTCTGAAAGCCGTAGTCAGGGGTGATTGTACAGATTCGAGGAAAAGTTTTGGGTGAGGCCAGTTCCGGCATTGCTTCGGGCCTGAAGCCTCAGGTACGCACCGGCGGTACTGTCCCGACCTCAGGCCGTCTGCAGCGCATCGGGCCCTGGAAGGTGCCTGTAGTACTAATCTCCACGACTGGACGGAGGCCGCAGCTGCAGGTCCATCGGGCGGTACCCATAATAGGAGAGCTCTCAATCTTTTATCAGCGTCGGCTCTTACACGGAATGGTATCAACTGATCTTAACAATCAGCTTCAACAATGGTTTTGAAACAAGGCAAATTCGATATTCACTCTTACTATTAACCTAAAAGCCCCAGTCTCTTATCTCAACTGCTGTATTGTGACAAATGACTGTACCCAGCGATAGAGTTGGTGAAATCACGTGACAAGGGATATCAATGGACGTTGTCATCATCACCGTGTCCTAACTCTCGCGCCCACGACTACAACCATCGAACAAGCTAATACAAATTGAACTTTTGGCCACCGGCCGTGTAGGGGATACCCGTCTGCAAATCCAACCGATCGACTGCGACTCACTGTCTCGCGACTTCTTGGATCTCGCAAAATGGACTTCAACGATCTCAAGAGTTCGGTGTCGAACCTGACCTTGTATGACATCAAGGCCGGGTTTCGGAAAGCACAAAATGGTATGGTGGTCTGTCCGAGACAATTGGTCTGTTGCTAAAGCATTTTACAGCCGTCATGAATTTCACCGAAATGGAGTCCAAGGTAGGCAGAATTGCACACAGTTAATCTCAGGAGCCGACTGCTGATACCCAACAGGTGCGAGAGGCGACAAACAACGAGCCGTGGGGAGCATCATCGACCTTGATGCAAGAGATTGCCAATGGCACATTCAACTAGTTAGCAACCTCTGGGTGCACCATCATGTTCCAAGACACTAACAATGCCTAGTCAAACATTGAATGAAATCATGCCCATGATCTATCGTCGGTTTACGGAAAAGGCGGCCGAAGAATGGCGACAAATCTACAAGGCCCTCCAACTGCTCGAATTCCTCATTAAGCACGGCTCTGAAAGAGTCATTGACGATGCTCGTGGACATCTCACATTATTAAAGATGCTTCGGCAGTTTCACTTCATTGACCAGAACGGCAAGGATCAAGGTATAAACGTACGTAACCGCGCAAAAGAGCTGGCTGAGCTTCTGGGCGACGTCGACCGCATCCGATCCGAAAGAAAGAAGGCTCGCGCAACAAAAAACAAGTATACTGGTGTTGAAGGAGGCACATTTGGAAGTGGCTTCTCCGGTGGTGGCCGATATGGCGGTTTTGGCCCTGAGTCGTCTGGTGGCCCTTCCACGTTTGGCGGCTACTCTGGCGGCGTATATGGCGATGGTGGCGGATTTGGCGGCCAATCCAGCGACTATCAAGAATCCGGCGGCCGATCCGACAGATTTGAAGAATACGACGAGTTTGACGAAACCGACAGACCCGCTGCTAGTTCGCGAAGTACGCGTCGGTCCGATCGCTCTGCCTCCAAGAAAGCAGAGCCGCCAAAACCCAAGGAACCAGAGGTTGATTTGTTTTCTTTTGACGAGCCGACAAGCTCATCGGCTGCTCCCGCTGCTGCTCCCGCTGCTGCTTCTGCCGGTGGATCAAACCTAGCCGAACTCGCCGGACCGACCAAGACCGAGACTAGTAACAATGCTGCAAACGACGATGACGAGTTTGATGACTTCCAATCGGCTGCGCCATCTGCTCCGCCTGCCTCGTCTACCCAGTTTGCTGCTCCTCAGCCGGTATCAGCCCCCAAGCAGGCCGACCTCACTCAGATGATGAACCTTTCGTCCATTTCTCCCGCGCCCACCTCTTCCGCCAATTACGCTGGGCTGTCAGCTCCCCCATCAGCGCCATCGCAGACACAAGCTGCACCTGCTACGCAACAGCAGTCTGGCCCGAATTATTTTGGTGGCGTCCAGGCACAGTCCTCAACGCAAGCTAGCACCCCGACCATGTCTGCCATGCCCACTAGCACAGCGAGCTCCGGGCCTACAACAATGGCAAACACTCGGCCTGTTCAATCCGGTGGCAAGACAGCAGCCCCTTCCGCAGGCGGTGATGCATTTGGCGCTCTGTGGGGCAAGGCCAGCGCCGGCATCAAGAAGTCCGACACACCCACCGCTGGGCCAACAATGGGCCAGCTGGCCAAGGAGAAGAGCAGCGCAGGCATTTGGGGTGCGCCTGCCACGTCCTCTAACCAGGGAACTGGAGCTACCGGCAGCGGCTCCGCTTCTGGCGACTTGCTTGGCTAAGCAACGAGCCATCATTTCTATACATAGCACTAGAAGAGATTGAGAATACGATTGGTTAGCAGTGGAGAGATCCGGGTGGTTGTATCGTTCCGAAGGCGGCGAAGCAAAATAGGCAAATAGCATGTTTTGAAACTAAAAGAACTGTTTAGATTGGCGTCTTGGCGCTGCCATAACCGACTAGTCACGCTTACAAGGCTTTGACTCTCGAGTACTCTCATCCTGTGCACCGTGAAACCCGATCGCCAAAAGGTTCTAGGCCTGTAGATCTGAGCATAAAACAGGACGAAGAGGACCCGCAATGTGAACCCTTCATCTCGCCTGTTACGCGGCCATTCTGCAACGCCTTGTATACATACTGAAGTTCAAGTAAGCCGTTGTGCGTATCATGCGTCCCAAGCCAATGGTGCCGTGTACGTCGTACCTGTGCCGTCGGCGCTTAGAGTGCCACGTTGGGCGGGGCCTGTGGTTGAAACTGGGCAACCGTGGCACCCGAGCCGGAGCCCCGCGATTGGTTGATGCCGGCGGCTGGCGATACCAGCGGTTGTATCAGGTTGGGAGAATTGTAGCGAGCAGATAGAGATTCGCATGTGTGTAAAAATAAATCATTTTTGGCGGAATACGTTTCCGTGGCTATGTAGGTTTGCCTCTTTGGGCGGTTTGCATGAATATTTGTTGCAGCGTGAATGATTGGGGTGCCGTGTTGTCGTATGGTTTGGTGACGGACAGGATTGTGTATAAAGGCTCTACTGTCCAGCTTCCAATTGTGTCCTTGACCAAACAACTCCAAGCTCTTCTTCTCTTTTGAATTTTATCAATTCCCTTTGTACTTTCATTTGTGTCTTTCTCTATTCTGTTTTGAGTTTTCCTTCTTCTGTCACTTCTACAAGTTGCATTCCTGTCAATCACTTACACGCTACAATCTATCAACGACACCTCCTCATTCGACAAAGCATTCGTTCGACACAGTCTCGAATATCATACAAAAGAAGAAGCCGGCTTTCTTCCAATATCGTTTTCTCTTTTTCCGGCGATCAGTCGGTTTTCAAATATATCCTTCAATTGCACCACTCGACCCTCGTCGGTTGAGAAGCAACACTCCAACACGATTTCGTCCTCCGACAGTCTCCCAGCTCGGATCCCCTTCTACGCAAGGCACTTTCCAATCCAAACAGCAAAGTGCTCTACTCGTCCAAAGCTTTCTCTCATCACGCCCGTTTCAATCGCAAAAATGGCTCCACCTCCAGCTCTCGGTGCCTTGGGCCTGACCTTTACTGTGTTGAAGGCGATGCAGTTCTGCGCACTCGTCGTCATCATTGGGCTGAGCTCTGCTTTTGTTTCTGATATTGTTGCCTCCGATTATGCTCCCCCCGCTGCATTGATTGGCACTCTTGTGGTGGTAAGTAGCCAGTCAACGCCTCATCTATAAGTTTTTTCATCAAAGTCTTACATATTGGGCAACAGGCTTGTCTTGCCTCATTGTACATTGTCATCAGCTACATTCTCTACTGGGACTCTATGCTGCCCCTCCTCATCGCCACTGCAGCCGATTTCTTGTGTCTGATTGCCGGAATCGTCGTCGCTTGCGTCGTCGGCAAACCAGTCAGCTACCTCACCTGCTCTGACTTTCCAGCCAAGGGCAACACGGCCAATTTCCTCCACTCGCTATTTGTCAATGTCAAGAAGCTCAAGGACAATACCTACGAATGGGTCGACCCCAGCAAGCCATCGTGCCTGCAAATCAAATCCATCTGGGGCATGAGCATCGCTCTCTGTGTGCTCTTTACTCTTTCCACCGCCACCACGGCCTCTCTCTGGCGCCGCATCAAAGTCGCATCCGCCCCGGCACCAAAAGACATCGAATGAAGGTGTGGCCGTGGGAGGCCGGCGGTCTGCGGTGACGGAGAAGCAAAGCAGGCTCGTTTACTACCCAGGTCTTGCAGCCTGGGAACAATGGCAATGGCGCACCAGTCTGCCAACAAATATGACAGTGACTCGTCCGACGACCTGGGTATCAGGATGAATGTGCCGCAGCCGCTTTCGAAGCCTAGCCCTGCCTTCTCGGCGCCGCCGCCGCCGCCGCCGCCACCCACGGCTTCGGTGCGTGGAGAAAGGAGAACGCGTCTTCGCGCAAGGCCGCTGCAAGAATTGCCTCCTGTGCCGCCTTTCCCTGGCGACGTGCCGCGCGAACCGTGTTCGCCGGTGTCGACAACTACGTTGGCGCGGAGCAAGTCTAGACGCAAAACGATCCTGGAACGGATTGAAGGATGGTGGGATTTGGGGCTGCTGGATAAGAGACAAACCTTGTTTGGCGGAGGATCTAATAAGCCAGTGTGTGATCAAAAGGTGTAAGTAGGTAGGTGGGATTGCTTGTAATCTTGGTCGATCTTGTATCTCTTTTGTGGACTTCGCGTGGCTAGTGCTTATGTTAGAAAATGGATCGGGGCTTGTCTACATAGAATGCTACATTAAATGGACTGCGTTGTTTTGGAGCATTTCGTATTCCACCATGTCTTCTTTTCGAAACGTAAGACTATCTCTCTCTTGAGAGGAACAAGAAACCTTTCCGTCCTAGACTTGGTCTGTGTTGCTGACTTGTCTCATGGCCATTCGCATTCGTCCAGGCATCGCCAGGACTGGGGCTTCAAAATAAGCAGATCTAATGCAGGCTCGCATGCCGCTGAAACGCCCTAATTATGGAGTTAGCTACTCCGTACAGCCTTGGAAATCAGCTCAGGACAAAGTTTAAATCAAATGGCTAATTACCAGTAATAAAGAGGCTGGTCAGCCCCCCAGCCGGGTTAATTCATCGGTGTATCTGCCGAGCTTACTAGAAGGCTAACCGTTCCGCCGGTCGGCACTAATACTCCAGCGCCACCACCCACCCCTATAAGCGGACATCGCCAAGTCGCTCCAGAGCTGAAGGTCTTTAGCCCGGCATCTGGGCCTTTGTATCCTCAACAGGAGCCGTGTCCGTTATCCAGACTGTGCTCTTTATCCTTCCCAGTAGACAAGCACTGACGGATACTGCTCACCTGGCACTGTTGCCATCGTATCCGCTGCGAATCATGGCATCTCTCAGGCAGCTACTGTCGGGCAAGGTGCGCTCTCAATCGGGATGCTACACCTGCCGACTCCGGCGCAAGAAGTGCGACGAGAAGCGCCCAATCTGTGACGCCTGCTCTGTGCTGGAAATCGATTGCCACTTTGGCGAGCAGAAGCCAGAATGGATGGACGGCGGTTCAAAGCAGAGGATGATGGCGGAGACGATCAAGGCGCAGGTCAAGAAGCAGGCGAGCCAAAGGCGGGATCGCAAGTACCTCGAGCTTCTGGAACACGGCACGCGCATGGTCAGCCTGGGCGACAATGATGGCAAATCTACCAAAAAAGGCGACCTTGTCACTTCGCCGGACACCGACCACGGCGGCCATGAGGCTTCGCCTGAAGCCAACAGCTACAGCACGGGTGCGTCGCCAGACATGCCGTGGCATAACCAGCTGTTTAAAGCTGGCGAGGAAAAGAGCTATGATTCGAAGCAGGACACGCACATGATTATGATTTACGCCGACTTCGTGTTTCCGTATCTGTTTCCTCACTACCGCCCTGCGTTGCTCGTCGGTGGGCGCGGCTGGGTGCTGGACGTGCTGCTCAACTCCAGCCGCTCCATTTACTATACGGCCATATCGCTCTCGTCCTGGTTCTTTGGCGTGCTTCTGGCTGGAGGGGCAGAGAACCACGTGTCCTGCACAAACAGAATGGAGCAGCAGCTGCAGCATCAGATGGAGATTAGCCTGACGGGGCTGCAAAAGAACATTGTGGCCATCAACGCCAAGAAGCCCGCCCTTGACATCCGCGAAGGGCTCACTGTGCTGCAATGCGTTCTGCAGATGCTGATTGTGGAGGTGGCAACCGGCACCATGAGCAACTGGAAAATGCACCTTGACGCCGCGATTGCGCTGTTCCACCAGATTCTGCCGAAGCCCGAGTCGTGGTCCGAGACGCTACACAGCCTTTGGACGCCAAAGTGGCCGCCGCCTGAGATGGGCGTCCGTCGGCCATGGAGCACTGCTCAGGCATCGCTGCGCTTCTTTGGTGCCAACCTGCTGTACATGGACGTCATGTCTAGCATTGCCATGTCCACGGCGCCACGGCTATACGACTACCAGAGCCACGTCATTCCTGGGTCCCCAGACTTTGGGATGAGCGTCGAGCCGCAGCCTGCACGGCCGCTTCTCATGCAGGAATTCTTCGGGTTGTACAACTGGGTGATTCAGACATTGAGCGACATTGCATCTCTCGATGCATACAAGAAGGAGCAAAAGAGAGCGGGGTCACTCTGCATGGGCGATATTGTGTCTAGAGGATCCGTGCTCGCAGAGACGATTCGATCCAACATTCAGCACTTGGAAGGCCAAAGCCTGGTACAGGATCCGGTCGACAGAGCGCTGTCCCTGGCTCAGGATCCGCTGGCAAGTCTGAACCCAACCAACGACGACGCGAACCCGGCGTTTTTCGTGCACAATTTGATATGGCTCCACGCAGCGTTGATATATCTCAACACAGTCATGTCGGGGTGGCAGCCATCTAGCCCCGAGATCCGATACTCGGTTACAAAGGCGACGGAGCTAATGTATAACCTTCCGGGGGCAAAACTCTGCAGTCAATGGCATTTCCATTTTGCGTCGTGGGCTGCCTTGCGCCGCCAGAGGACCATGACAAGTTTCGAGAAATGGTCACGAGGCTTGGGCCTCTGCAGGTGTTTGGGACGATTAAAGAGTCGAAACTGATTATGGAAAAGGTGTGGGCGAGCACCGATCAGGTGGATGAGAATTGGGATATTGCCAAGTGTTTGAACATCCACGGCTATAGCGTGTTGTTGTTTTGAGGGGTGAGAGACTTTTCTGCTCGTAATGTATATATTCATTTGTGGAAGTTACGAGTACTCCGGAATATAATGATGATGAAAGATGTACGGAAGACTGCCTCATCTTGAGGGAGGCTGCGTCCTGGGACGTGTGTTTCTTGTTGGGTGCGTCAGTTTCAAGAAGTCACTACGAAACCAGTATTTTTTTTTCTTTTTCTTTTTTTTAAAAAAAAAAATTCTCTCGGCAAAAATTCTACTGCTTGGAATCGTCAGCAGCAAAGCACCAGAAACCCTGCCAGGCGCTCCGACGAGCCGAGATACGCCTGTCTCTTCACAATGAACCAGGGAACTCTCGCGTGGCGGGTCATACATTCGGGCTGATGGAACCGTTTCATGGATGGGCCGATGCGGGAGAGAGATCCGCCGCGGGAAGAGCACGTTTGAGCGTAGCAGTGACATATCGCGCATACTACAGTAACGAGGTGAGCAAGTATTTATTGTCAGCGTGGCGTCGTGAGAGGCCGCAAAAACGCCCTCATTCACTCGACTCTACACATAAATCATGCGGGCTGTCGATGGTGGCTCCTTGGTGGCGTCGTGGCTCTGCCTCCCGACTGGCTGCTCGGCCCCCGTACCAGGGCTCCGCAGCGGCTCCGCCATCTCCCCCGGGAAAACTTGCTCAATCTCACGCAACATTTTGGTGGCGACGAGCGAAAGTATCGCTAGGGGTACCTAGCAGTAGTAGGAGTCGTGTAGAATGGATTTAGAATGGAATTGCGGTTCTTTTTCTTACCTCGTATAGCCTGATACTTGCTCACCATTGCGAGCACTCGCATTGCTACCCCGGCATGTCCTTTTGCAATTACGCGAGCGAGTGAAACAAGTAGAATAATTAAAAAAAAAAAAAAAAAAAAAAAACCCGTGGAGCCAATTTAGTGGCTCCCCTTTCCCGTGTTGGTGCGATTTCTGAGTATGAGGCAGTTTCTCGAGCTGCCAAAGGGCGACTATTACACGCTAATACCTGTAATTGGGAGGGACGGGGGGGGCGCATCGTCACAAGGGTCCCCGCCCGTGGTTCCGAAATCTTGCGCAAACTTTATAAGCGAGCTGCTAGAGTAGAAATAAGTGCCCATACCCGCCTCAGGGCGTACGCAGTCAACCTTTTGTGTGCCGAAACCTTATTGTTGTCAACTCTTGAAGCTAAAGAGAAAAGGAACCAGAAAAAAAAAGTTTCCCCTCCCTCTTCATCAACTTGGGACTCGTCAACTAGTGGCCTTGCGATAATCGACTTGTCACTTTCCATTCTCGACTATACTCAATCGCATTGTTCCCATCGGAACGAACCGCATAACCGAGACACCTGTGTGCACAACCCACACTCAACCAGTCAATCATGGACATGAACATGGGATCAACAACAACAGGAATGGACATGCCCTCCTCGACCTCTGGCGCCATGGACCACGGCGGTATGGACCACGGAGGCATGGACCACGGAGGCATGGATCACGGCGGCATGGACATGGGAATGGGCAGCGGAGGAAGGCAATGCAAAGTTTCCGTAAGCTGAGACGACTACAACACATTTGACCTTGCAGAATATCCAGATTAAACTAACCCCTTTGCTCTCTCGAAATACAGATGCTCTTCAACATCAACACAATCGGCAGCTGCTTCCTCTCAGATCAATGGTACATTGAAACCAACGGCCAGTTCGCCGGCGCCTGCATCGCAACCATTGTCCTCGTCACCGCCCTCGAGGGCCTCCGTCGCGCTGCTCGCGAATACGACCGCTTCCTCGTCAACCAGCACCTGTCCAGGGTCCAGGCTGCTGGCGTAGCTATTGAAAAGTGCGGCGGTGGTGCTTCGAGCGATGGTGCCGTGGCTGCTGGTGCTGCTGCTGCCGGAGGAATGGCGGCGTGTGCGCCTGTTCCTTCGTTTAGACCGACTGTTTTGCAGCAGGCTATCCGCTCGTTTTTGCATATGCTTCAGTTTGGCACGGCTTACATTGTGATGCTGTGAGTCTTTTCTCTTCTTGGTTGGGTCTATATGCTTCAATGCTAACTTGTCTGCTCGTAGGCTCGCCATGTACTACAATGGTTACATCTTTGTCTGTATCCTTATCGGTGCCTATATCGGCAACTTTGCTTTCAACTGGGAACGCATGATTACAAGGTATGTGGCTTGAGATATGCAGGATATGAAGTGTCCCAATACTGACAACCAATAGAACACCTGAGCAAGGGGCTGGCGTCAAAGACGCCACCGTGTGCTGTGGTTAATTACCAGCCTCGGAAGAAGAAAGAAAGAAAAAAAAAATCAGAGAACGACAGAGGAAGATGTTTAATGTTACAATAACAGCGAATTTGAGATATCCTTTTTTTTCATGTAAAGAAACATTAGCGTGTCCATACGGACTCTATTTAATATACAAGATAACATAAGTAACCGATACTTGACAAGACAACAGCCAACCGCGCACTGTGGGAGGTCTCGTCCAAGCCTTTCAACCCAATTTATTCTCCTATCTATGCCGTCGAAAGCCCAGCAGACGCAGTAGGCTGTCCCATCGCGACTCGTCTACAACGGAGGAGTGCTCTAAAAGTTCTTTGTCAGCTTCTTGCTTTTCTTCGAACCGTATTTTGTTGGATACACTCACGGGTTTCGCTGTCCTCCTGTGGCACTGTCAACGCATCTTGCATCACCGGTACAGACGCGAGCTGCTCTATTTTCCAGCACTCTTCGGTGCGGGTAATGTTTACGGTAATGGTAGTGTACCCCGTTCTGGTCATCGTGTTAGTCCCATTTCTACCCAGCTCTTGGGACGGTGTATGTACTCAATATTCGGAAGTGGTATGGGGATGTAGGCGAAACTTTCCAGCGTGGCCGCCATGGTTGGTAAATGTCTGTTGTTGGGCGTGGGTGTGGTGTGTGTAGGTATGGTGTATAGAATTCATGCCAACAGAACAAAACTTCTAGTCTCAACCACTCTTATATGCTCGTACCAAATTCTCCAGTAACTAGTTGCACGGCTTATTTACGACTTCAACTTCGAGTCACTTCAATTTGCACAGTTTACAAACAATTGATTTGGACATCTGGAAAGCAAATCTAGATGCACCTATGCACAAATGGCTTGTTTTACACGAAAAGATAAACAACTATTCCAAGTCAAGTAACCTTTTCCAAAGACACGCAATAGCTCCATTGATACGCTTCTTTTCCTTACAGTTCCTCACCACCCGCTTTCTTCTGCGCAGTAGTCCCCCTTCTTCCATGGTTATGATACTCCAGCGCAAACAGTTCTCGCGGCGTGCCGTCTTGCGCACAGCTAGCAAACTTCCACCAGTTGCCATTGTAGACGCCCGCGATATTCACAATACCCCATCGAATAGCCTTGGGCATGGGCGGCCAGCCCCACCACATGTTTTGCTCAAAGGTGCGGTCCAGGTTCAGGAAGAAAAACGGCGCGACATCCGCCATGCCTGCCTTGGTAATGGTCTTTTGGCCCCATTTCTTAAACACGTCTCCGGCTGCGGCGGCCTCGAGTGTTCCATGCGGCGGCGCGCGCGGGTGCGTTGAGAGGTTGGCAATGGTGGCGACTTCGCTATGGAGGTGGTGGCCAAGGGGTTCGCGGAACGAGTCCATGATGCTGATTAGCCTTTCGGGGGAGAGGGCCTTTTTGTCCGGGAGGCTAGTCAGGTAGGACTCGAAGAGCTTGACGCCGTCGATGAATGCGTCGTGTTCTTTGTGTGTCTCGGTCCAGATGTCCTTGTCTTGCAAGAGGTCGGCGACTTTGATGAACAAGTTGTCTTCTTCATCGTGGTGGTGAGATGTAGCAAACTTGGCCCAGGTTAGAGAGTACCCGACAAAGTCAGACTTGGCTTCGTCCCTAATATAAGGGACCTGCACGTATATGGAGTTGAAGCCTCGAATCAGGGCATTGTGAACAAGAGCCATGTGTGTAGCTCCGGCTGAGAAGATGTCCGTCTGCTCCCGAGTCAGCACATGAGTCGTTTTGCGTTGGACAACCGTAGAATAATACCTTGCCCGTCTCAAACTGCGGCGTCGCAACAAGAGGAATCGGTGAGTCTGCCCACGGATCGACTCCTGCCGGGGTCGTGGTGGCCATTGTATACGGCGAGTAGTTGATAAACGTGCTCACCATGAGCGAGCCCGCGGCAAGCAGGATGGAGCCTGCCATAGACATGATGGCGGATACACGGCGCGCAAGGAGCGCAATAGCAAAATGAAAAAGGGGTATCTTATATCTAGGCAACAGGGCTTCAATGCGTGAATTCGAGAACCAGGATACACAATTGGCCCTGTACTGACGCGACGATTGCATACAAACTGTTGGGAAAAGTGCAAAAGTGCCAAGGTGGCTTCGACGCGATTGAAAATGAAGCTGCCCTAATTGGGTAGCCCAGCGGGTTCTTCTGGGGCAAGGCTCTTTTTCTACGGCAACCAACCCCGGCCTACTCCGCGCTGTCCCCGGCTTTTCAGTGGGCCTTTTCCACACGGCTGGCAGCTTGACCAACAGGCCATTACACGGTCTTTAACATGCCTCGAAAGCAATTCAAGAGAGAATTAAAAACAAAAGTGGTATTCAATCAATTTAAGTGCTAATAAGTGACAGGACGAAATGAAAAGACTGACGCCTTCCATCAGAGTGCGAGTTTTGGCTTCTCTGCAGCCTTGGCTCTGGCCTCGAGCCCAATTCGCTGGACATTCTCAAGCATCTGGATTCGCTCCGCGAGCTGCGCCCTTTTTGAAGCAGTTTCGACATCTTCGGCGCCGAGACGGTCCACCTCAGCGTCGGGAAGAGAGTATATGTACTCGGGCGAAAAGGCTAGGAGAGTACCCTTAGGGTCGTTGATAAAGTTCTCGACAATGTAATTTATGACATGCCTAACAAAGGATTTGAGAGAGACCTGAAAACGGGTCAGCCGCCCATTCGCCCGTGCTCTGTTTATAACACTCCTGCGGGGTCTTACTCACCTCATAATATACTTTCAGGGTATCGTGGACATCCAAAACCGTGTTATCTGTGGCAGAAAAATGATATTTGGTATAGGCAAAATCACAGAGTTTCTCGATAGAGAGCTGTTTGCGATTGCCCTGCAAGGTATATGAAGCATCTGCGATGCTTTTCACCATTCGAAGAGTGCGAAGCAGCCGAAGTTTTCTCTCAAAACCAACATCGTCAGTTTGCAGTATTCCGGATAAGTCCTTGTCGGAATATTCCACCAACTCCTCCAAAGCTCCGTCGTGAGAAGCGTTATAGAACCTCCCCACTATGCCAATAATCTCCTCTTGCAGCGCCGGGGTTGCACCACTGTCATCACAGGCCGCCCTTAGAAGTCTCTCAGATGCAGAACCGACTGCTTGCGAAACTCGTTTCACGTGCTTTACCGCTAGGTCGGACCACTCAGCTCTCTGGAGTTTGTAAAGACGCGGCAATACATCATGATGAACTCGTCCCGGTAGCTCAGTGCAACCACACTGCTCTACTTCTCCCCGAATCGCAGCAAATATTGGCTTCGCTTCGTCGGCGCCTCTTTCCATTGCTTCCGTCCCCACGAAACTCTTTGGCCTTGTATTGTGAGTAGCATCCGTAGCGACGCTGTCTTCTCTCTCGTCCAGTCTGAGCACTTTGGTCAGTCTTTCGAGACACTCTTTCTCTGTCAGCGACTGGTCCTCAAACTTGTGGGTATGACCTTCAAGTCGCATTTTTTTCGCAAATGTTTCATTAAAGTCCCTGACAATTTTGCGGATCTTGTTGGCTTCATCTTTAACATCCCAAGGTCGCTCGACAGCCTCCGTTATACGCTTCTGAAACGATAGCGCAATTGCAACCAAGTGCGCTCTCCGCTTCGCATGCGTGTCGCGTGGCTCTCCCATGTTTTCAAGTTTAGTGGAAGCTTCATTGAGCTTCTTGTTGAGAGTCTCGAATAGCGCGGGGAATGCAGCACATATCTTGTCGCAGAGGAGACCGCCGAGATACTGTTTCAGCATGATTGATCCACGACGGCTCTCAGGAATCTCGTTCCAGGGCGTCTTGTCAAAAAGCTTCTTCTCTGTATCATTCAAACTGAAACTGGGATCTTCATCGTCTGCATCTGTCTTGTTGCGGACCACGAACCACTCATGGCGCTGCATCCCGCCGAGGCCGCTAACCTCTCCGTTGACAACGTCCACAATCTACAGGGGTCAGCTTCCATATGCATTTGAGAGATGGTACCTGCGAGAAACTCACGTATTTGCTCTTTTCGATGCAATCACATTTGGTAAAAACGCCAATCCGCCGCTCTTTTGGAACGTATTCAGCGGCAAGGTTAAATATTCCTTGATTGGAAAGATCAACCCTTGCATCAGCCACGCATCTGCGAAGTGGTATGAGTACATGTGGACCAAAGACTTGAATATTTCAGAAGGAAAAAAAAAAAAAAAAACTTACATGACGATATTTTCAGGCTGCCTCATATACTCAATGACCAAATCTCGAATGTTTTCCATCTCATGTTTCTTAACATTGTAATCGTTGGCGATTATGCCAGGAATGTCGAGAATGCTGAAATGAGATCGATCAGGTCCGGAGACTTCAATTTTGAGAACTTCGGCGGCAAAATTCTTCTTGTTTTTACCAATGCCTGGGTCAATTCCCAAATACTTGGTCGACACCTATCTGGGGTTACAGGCTGCTCTGGAAATAATGGTCTTGTATGTCGGCTTACCTCGTCTACAATCTCTTTAAACTCGTCCATTTTTAGCGACGTTTTAATTTTGACAAAGTCGCGGTAAACTTCCTCTGGGACGCATCGGAAGAAGCCGGTCCTAAACCCAGGTGAGGTAATGGATATCTTGACCTCATTGTGAGTGCCCGGTGCGGTCCGGCGCGATACTATGCGAGTTGCAAAGCGAGTACAGCAGTTCTCGCCGACGGCAAACGGTATATCCGTTAAGCTTTGAAGCAGGGAAGACTTTCCGACTGACTGGGAACCGACCACCACAAGCTTACAATGTATAGGTTAGCGAATATCCTGACAAAGTAGCGGCTTGCTAGGTAACTCACCTGTGGAGTGCCCATTTGGCTGCTGGCGCCACAGGATTGAAACTTATCAATGGCGTCAAACAGGGCTCGACTGGCGTCGCTGTCAAATGGGTCCTCTGCTAGGACATGAGCAGCACAATCTTGTTCAACGTCCAGAGACGTTGTAGGTTCCAAACTGGACGGCTCGGTAGGCAATTCACCATTGCCGTCTACAGATACATCTGAGTGGATGCTCTCGTCCGAGTTGTCTGAAGAAACAGTGTGCTTATCCCCAGCGTCTACTGCCAGCGTAGAGGCGGAGAGGTCCACAAATGAATGAGGAGACGGCATTTCAAGGACGATTGGTAACAAAGAGAAGTGTTTTGATAGAAAGAGGTGATTATAGCATTAACAAGAAGTAAACGAAGGGGCAGCTACATTACATCCGTACGATAGCAAGCTCTATTTATACGTCGTCTAAGTCTACTTGCCCAACTTGAAAACTCGCAAGCATGCTGAAGAGTTATTTTTAGGATGGTCATTTCAATTGGCTGCAGAAAGGAGAGTCTCAGAAATGCAGCCAGGTTGTCGACCCAAATGGCATCTTGGACCAGTTGTTGCGGTATCGTTTTATTATTAGAAGGCTGGCCAGGGGCGAAGCAGGAGCTGCAGCTTCAAAACGCAGGCCACGGCCTGTCTACTTGGAATATCTCTCCAGTTGTGCCTCTTCAGCTCCCCAGTTGGCTGCAGGATTAGGAGGTGAACGAATGAGGATAATGTGGTCGGCCGGGCTGTGGCCTGCAGGCAACTGCATGAGTTCCCTCGCGAAGCCACCACCAGCTAAACCCTCGCGGCGGTCTCAATTATTTCCCTGTGTACGGAGTAAAACAGAAAGCCTTGCGCCACTGTCTCCGTATTGGCCCTATCCCTGGAAACGCCACTTTTTTGCCAAGACCATCCGACGATTTCATTGTATTTCGGCGTCAACCGCTTTAGGCGCCGAGAATGGGAGCCAATGGCAGGTGTTCGTCCAGGTCGAGTGGCGTCGATGTTCTGACCCCCTTCCTTGCGACATGGCCAAAGAAGCTGTCCTAATTGGGTCGCTAGGCAGAGTTTTCTCCTAAGGAAAGGCTGTTTTCTCTGGTAACCATACCCCAGGTACATTGTGCTGCCCCGGCTTTTTGGTTGGGTGCTGGAGTCTGTAGGGTACGGCAGTCTAAGGTCTTACTTCGTTGACATTGATATTAAAAGACAGGTCTAGAGAAAGGACAAGGTAGAATTTGAGCTAGAAACTAAGAAAAGCAGTTTGCTTCTGAGAATATGTAAGAGGTCTATGAATTATTATCTTTCAGCCAAGTCAATGGCGCTGCTCGAGAGCATCCATGTACCCTTTGACCCTCACAACATTACTATGCCCAGCCTCCGCAGCAGCTTCATATGCTAATCGGTAGGCCCTGATACCTTCTGCAAAGAGGGGTCTCTTATCTTCCCAGCCAATTTCTCGGCGTATTTTGTCGCTCCCAACCCATTGTGAGAAGCCAGTTAAAACCTGAACAACGTCAAAGACCTTGCCTACTTCGACGTCGGGAGGTTGGTACGCTACTTCACTTTGGATGTCATACTCTTTGACCAAGGCTTCTACAATCTCTTCTAATGTTTCATATCTCCGGGACGATATATTGAACACTTGGCCGGCAACATGGCTCCTAGTGTGCTCCGCAAGTTTGACGTATGCGTCGCCGCAGTCGTCAATGTGTGTTCCGTGGAGGATACTGGTCGGATGTGCGGGTAGACACAAGGGTGTATTGCTTTCCTTTGCATGTCGGGCGAGCTTAAAAAACGGGCCATAATAGCCGCCGCTTCGCCCAAAGACAGTAGTTGGACGAAGGATCGCAGCATCAAAGAATTCGGTATAATCAAATACGCGAGGTGCGTTGTCCGTACGAGGCTGTAAAGAGGCTGGTGGATTTAACGGTGAGTCTTCGCTGTGAGGCGACAGGTTATGCGCGTCGGCACGACCGGTCATTCCGTAGTCTTTGCATCCGGATGTGAAGAGTAGGAGTGGTCGCACACCAAGACTATTGCTTGACTTGGCAACCTCGAGTATCATGGACATTATATCATTGAAGTGAGAGCCAAAGTCGGGAAGGTCCTCAGTCGTTGAGACGATGACATCAAAGGTTCTTTGCTGGGCAAACAGCGAACTAAAAAAGGAGTCATTTCCAATCGACCCGTATACCGGGATTATCTCCTCTGCGGCGAGTGCTTGCAGGGCTTCCGGTTTTCGTGCAAGGCCGTATACCGTCCACCCAGCGTGAACAAATGCTCGACAGACTGCATTTCCAATGTACCCATTTGCACCTGTAACGAGTGCCGTTTTTCGGTAGATGGACGGGTCCATGCTTTTTTTCTTGTTGCTTATTAGAATGCGATGATCTGTTAAATTTAGAGCCCGGCATATATACTCGCCCAAGAGCAGGCTTCGTCATAGACTACAATATAATAAACCTGAATTTCTAAGCCTTGTATTACTAATACACCGTATCACCCAAATCACCAACATCAAATCTCCTCAACTGGTATAAATGAATAGAAAACCGTGGCTAGACTCGACTTCTGCATGTACCCTCTTTGTCCAAAGAAGCCGAGTTTCCAGCTGATCTAGCCGCTCTTCTACGTAAACCGCCATATCTCATCGACGCCGTGCCACTAGCAACCAGTTTACTTACAAACTTTCTCGCGAAAAGCCACTCTACTCTGACCCCCACCTTGGCACATGGCCAAATTTGGTAATGTTCTCCAGCCTCCGCAATCGACTGCCCAGCCCAGCCAGTCTTGGCTCCCGAGTTCATCTTAGCATAAATAAGTGCAGCAGGAAACACATTGTAGACTGAATAAAATTTATCCTGCTTTCCGTAGTCCCACTCTGGCAAAACTGCAGGAGCCAACAGAAGCCACGAGTGTGAAGTGGTGCATCTTGTCAGCGGAGATTCCTCATGGGCAATGGCTCGATGCTGCTGTGAGGATCCTCCTGTCTCCGGTTTAAGTAGTTGCTTGCTCCAATAAAATGCAATTTTATATGTTCAAGATGATCGCCTTGAAGCCTCTCTTTCCTAATGACGCAGTTGGAGTAATTAATGTACGCAGATAAGCCTACCTGATTAGCTCCGATGTCGTAGCGACCCGTCTCTGTGTAACCCCCGCATAAACTAGATTCGGCCAAGTACCGGCAGGCATAGGCGGTCATTCTCAGTGCATGTCTCGGCCGAATCATCCCTTTTCCTATTTCTCCTCATCCTCTTGTACGAGCAGATAAACAACAATTTTTGCACTTACAAGCACATGTATTAGGTGATTCCTGGATCATGGCCAAGCTCAAGAGCCTCTTTCGCCGCTCAGAGGAGCCCCAACTCGTAAATGCTGTTTCCAAAGAGGAGCGCGCATTTGTTGTGCGACTGGACATCTTTTTGTTGACGTTTGGCTGCATTTCACAAAGTAAGTCCCGCTGAAAACCAAAAGGTCTCAAGTACGGTATAGACACTGACTTGTTAACTCTGCAGTCATCAAGTAAAGCCATGACCACAGCCTCCGAATGGCGTGACCCAACTAACTCCCCCGATCCAGATTCCTTGACCAGTCCAATATTGGAAATGCATACGTTTCGGGCATGAAAGAAGAGCTCGAGCTGTATGGAAATGAACTAAATTTGCAAGTGTTCCAACTGGGGAATTGCCGTGTCATTTCCGCTAACATTGGCCACCAGCTTCACTACATACTTCAATATCGCTTATTGCCTCATGCTCATCCCCTCTCAAATCATCATGACCTACGTCCGACCAAGCTGGTGGCTGCCTTCTCTCGAAATTGTCTGGGGCATAATCACTGGTCTTTTTGCCATTACTAAGAATGCTCAGCAAGTCTATGTTCTCCGAGCTTTTCTTGGGCTCTGCGAGAGTGCTGCCTATCCCGGCATGATTACTCTATTCAGTGAGCTTTCACAGTTGATGGTTGCATTTTCAACGGTTCAGTCTTTGCTAATTCTTTAGTGTCTTGGTATACGCCGCTTGAAATGGCCAAGCGTATCGGTTTCTACCACTCTTGCCAGGCCATTGGCCAAATGATGTCTGGCGCCTGTGCCGCTGGCATCATTGGAACTCTAGACGGTAGATACGGCCTTTCAGGGTGGAGGTACGTTCCCGGCCAAAACAATTGGCTCAAAAATTTTAACACATTTTAGATGGCTCTTTATCATCAATGCCATCATTACCGTCATCTGGGGTTTGGCAGGCTACGTCATGATCCCCGATATGCCTCACAAGCCCAATCCATGGTCCTTCTGGTTCAAGAAAGTTCACTCCGAGTTTGCCGTCAGCCGACTTAACAGAACCCATCGCATCGACACCAAGCCCATGTCATGGGCTGGTGCAAAGTACGTACCGCCCCTTTAATAGAGAACTTTCAAACTGAACGACTTTCACAGACGCACTTTTGCTGGATGGCTCGTCTATGTAATCGGCGTTCTATACATTGCCATGGTTCTCGCCACGTCAGGCTACAATTACTTTAACTTGTTTCTCAAGTCAATCAAGAATAGCGACGGCAGTTCTCGATGGACGCGTGAGCAGGTGAACTTGATTCCTATTGGCGGTAGCGCCATCAATGTCCTCTTTGGTATGGGCACTTTATCCTCAGCAATCTTGCTTTTACTAACAATCGAATCAGTGTGGGTATGGGCATTGTTGTCCGACGCTCTTCGAACAAGATGGCTCTTGATCGTTGCCCAAGGTAAAATAATTTATCTGGAATAGCCCAAATTTATGACTGACAGATTCTAAATAGGCATCATCATCATAATTGCTTCTATAGTACTCAGTATTTGGACATCTCACCCTCAAGGAACCCCATTGTCAGCAGCATACGCAGGCTACTTCATGTCCCACATACCTCTTGGTACGGCGCCGCTCATCTGGGCATGGCTTTCCGATTTGTGCGTCATATCCGCTGTCTCTGGCAAAATGTCAAGTCATCAGCTAACTGCTTCATACTAGGGCGCCGCGAGATCCTGAAATGCGCACACTCATTGTCGGTGCATCCATTGCTGGCTACTATTCCATCTCAGCTTGGAGCCAGGTGTTGGTTTGGCCAGCCAGCCAAGCCCCATACTGTAAGAGTAACATGCGAAATTTCTTCAGGGTTATGACTAAATCAATTCTAGACAAGTATGGATGGCAATCAGCTATTGCTCTGGCAGTGCTGGTAGTCATTTTGACCGTTGGGCTACGTATCGTCGACGTTCGCTACCTCATGTACGGCTCCAATACGCCCTACTATCTTTGCCAAATGCTAATCAACTCACAGGCCCAAGAGAAAGAGAGAGGCACTCGAGCACGTCGAAGAGGAAGCCAATAATGGCGCTTTGGACCCAGATAAGCTGGACGCCATCACCCAAGCGCGCTCTGCTTCCGTAAGCTGAACGCTCCCATGGCTTATTTGAGTGTAAGGTCCGGGACAAGAAAGCCTCTTAGGAACCAGATTGAATATCAATGAATGGGAATCTCTATATTTCAATTATAATTACAACGCATATCGACCCAGACATGATCCAAAACGCCATATGCATTTTTGTATTTCCATCCCAACACCGCGACATCTACGCAAAAGCGCCTACGAGTGCCATGAGCGTCGCACCACCAACGACAGCCAGATAAGCATGAAGCCTCTTCTTGCCCTTGAGGATCTTGTAGCTCTTTTCTGAAAGAAAGTCCTCTGCCAGAAGCTGCACGAGTCCCGCGTAGAGCAGTAGGCCCGCAGAGATGGCATTCATTAAGCCTACGACAATTAGCCCACCCATTGAGGCGGGATCGTAGATGCGGTGCACGACGAGGCCAATTGCTTGGCCTATAGGTGTGGTGAATCCATACGCGAGGACCATAAGCCATGGCCTCAGCGAACTGCGCGGGAACTGAATTGCAGCAATACGGCTGCCCAGCGCCAAGCCTTCAAAGGACTGGTGGAAGCTGATTGCAATGAGAAAGACGAGGAATGCTGGGCCGGTAGCAACTGAAAGAGCCATGCCGATAAAGACACTGTGGAAAAGAATGCCCGCTTCGAGAAGCAGACATTGTAGTAACTGTCGATGTTGCTGCTCTGGTGTCTGGGGCGGAACGCCTGCCGATTCCGTACGGCGATGGCCCGGCTTGGTGAGCGAAGCATACTGACTATTCTGGCCCTGTGATCCCTGCGGCTGCTCCGGATCTAGTTCGTCGAGGTCCAGTTCGAGATCCGAGTCGCCGTCGTGGAAAGCTGCGTCAGTCGACCTCTTTCGTGTCTCGGCAACTGTCGGAGTCGACCCAGGCAGTGGTGAGACACCCGCTACCAGGCCCTCGGTCGCTTCCGCATCGGCATCGTCGACTGTGATATCGGCCGGCCGGTGTCCACCACCTCGCCTCTCTGCCAGTCCATTCATCTCGTGACTATGCTCGCCCTCCCCATCGCTGTCCTCCCACATGCCGTGCGCGTGCGAGTGCGAGTGGCCTGCGCCTCTGGCAGTAAGATACGACTCTACGCCGACTACAATAATGGCCGAGACCATGGCAATCAACCCCGGGAGCGGCGTGTAGCCTTTGCTGAAGAAGTCCGGAAGACACGGATCCGTAAGCGACTCAAACGCCGTCGGTAAAAGGTGCACAAACGCCGTCGCGAGAAGGACACCGGTACCAATGTGTTGGCAGTAGAATATCAGTGCGCTCTGGCGCCGGCCGCTTGTCGTTTGTCGTCCGATTAATGGTAAGCCGCATGCTAGATTCACAAGATTCCATCCCGTCAGTAATTGATTCGCTAGAGATGGCGGCCAGTATCGGGGAAACTCATTTGCCCAACTCACCAAGCGTGCTCAGCACAAGAATAAGAAATAGCGCAAAGACATGTGCTGCCATGTCATACCATCCCTGCGCCTTGCCGCCGCATACAGGACGCTCGCCATCTTGTCGCCGTTGCAGCTCTACCAGCAAGTCTCTCGTGGAGAGCGCTGCCCACGACGAAGCTAGGGAAAGCACGTTAGCGAAATTGGATCGTGCATCTACTTTTGCCGTCGGCGTTTTCAAGGGAGCAGCAGCAATGCAACGTACCGGCAGTCATCCTTTTGCCAAAACGTTTGCCCGTGCAGCAAGTCCAATGTTGGAGGTCGTACAGGTTACGGTGCGCTGTCCATGAGTCGTTGCTGGTGTTTGAGCAAATAAATCAAAGGGGCCACGACGCTAGTTGGACGCTGTCACGGCAGAATGGCACTATCTGAAAAGCCGTAAACCCAGCAAAAGACCGCTCTCTGCAGTGGCTGAGCTAGGGGCTGCGGGGTACCCGATGCTCGGATTTCGGGCGGCGTCGTTTGCAGACACGCGTCTGGTTCTAGGCCCGTTTTGGTCAACCTTGTTGGCACCGTACGAGCTCGGCGTCATGTAGTTGAGCCGCCCTACCGCTAGGTGCCTAGTACTGAAGTTGCCATTTGTCTACAAGGCATTGCATCACACGTCATTAAATAGCATCACGGTTCTCCCAAGATTAGACCATATCATATATTCATTAACAAAATAACTGTGCCCCGCAGGACCTAACTTTTTTGTATCTTACAAGCCTCTCCGCCACATTTACCTGCCGACTCGGATGACACCAGCAGCCATCAGCTTCTGAATCTTCGTCTTGACACCTGGGTTTTTCATGTGCTCCTGCAGAGCCATAGGATCCGACTGAGCCTGTTGCAAGATTGACTGCATGACAGGGTCCTGCATGATGCTCATAATCTACGCGAGCTGTTAGTACTGGGTTCCATTGCCTGGTGATTTCAATTCAAACTAACCTCGGGGTCCTGCATCAGGCGCTCTCTGGTCTGCTCCTCGGACTCGTTATCGCGAGCCTGGTACATGGAAGAAAATGCCTTTTGCTGCTGCTGTTCGATTTCGCGGGCGTTGGCACTCTTGTGGTGCGTAGCATCAACCTGCTGAGCGTCGTTGCAGGCATCGACACACTCAGAGTACTTGCGCATGCCAAAGTAAGCCTGGGCCTTGCGGATGTAGGCACGGATGAAGGTAGGGTCCTTTTTGACGGCCATATCGCAGTCCTCCAGGGCGCTGGGGAACTCAAACAGCTTGATAAATGCAGCTGCGCGGTTGCTGTAGCCGCGAGGGTCATCAGGAGCACGCTTCAACATTTCGCTGTAGCATGCAACAGCGCCGGGGAAATCGCTCTCCTTGAACTTCTTGTTACCCTCCTCACGAGATTCCTCGGCCTTGGCTGGGTCAATATATGCCTGCTTCTCGGTGTCCTTCTTAGACTTCTCGGCGGCACGAAGCTTGTTGAGAACGTCGGGAGTGCGGTGTTCAGTTAGAGACTTGTTATAGTGTTCGACAGCTGAGCTAAGGTCGCCCTTGCGCTCGTAGGCAGTACCAATACGGGCGTAGCTCTTGGCGATGAGCTTGAAGTCAGCGTAGATCTCACGGCCCTCCTCAACGGCCTTGTTGCAGGCGGCGATACAGGCGTCGTAGTCGCCCTTCTCGAATTGAGCGGCACCGAGGTTGTTGAGGTAGGTAATATCCTTGAACGTCTCCCAGGCCTTGGTGTAGTGCTGGATAGCCTCGTCAAAGTTGCGCTTTTTGTAGTTTTCCGTGCCAAGCGCCTTTTCCTTGTCAGCCGCCTCCTTGGCCTTTTTCTTCTCACGGGCCTCCTCATCGAGCTCTTCGGGTTCAGGTTCGGGCTCCGGAGCCTTCTTTGCAGGCTCAGGCTTCGACTGTGACGGGGCGTCGGTCATGTTGGTGTCCTGCTGCTCGCGAGGGTCGGAGTCGCGCATGTCCATGTCGACGCCCATCATGACGCCAAGAGCCTGGATCATTCTTGGGTCGCTGAACATGTCGGGGCTCATCTGAGGGTTCTTCTTCAGCTGCTCGAGCTTGGCCATGAAACTGGGGTCAGACACAAAGCTGCTGGTCTTCGGGTTGGCAGCCAGCTTCTGCACCAGGCCAGGGTCGTTGAACATGCGCGACAGGCCCGCAGCAGGGTCTTCGCCACCAGCGCCGCCAGCAGCTTCATGCTGCATAGCCTTCTCAACAGAGGCGAGACCGCTCTTGAGCTGGGCATTATTCGCATCGTGCTTCAAGCCCTCCTCATAGGCACCATTGGCTCCTAGAAGATCACCCTTGCCGTGAAGAGCGGCACCCTTGCGACCCCAACCCTTGGCCCAGTCAGGCTTCATCTGAGTTGTCTTGTCGGCATCAGCCAAAGCGTTGTCCCATTGTTTCTTGGACGCATACGCCGCCGATCGGTTGGAGTAGAGAATGTGGTTCTCCGGCTGAATAGCAATGGCTTCGGTGAATTTAGCACTAGAGACAGATAGTTTAGCATCAGAATTATACAGTTTTTCAGCCGCACACTGGATAAAAACGTACATGGCGTCGTCAAAGTTCTTGTCGGCAATGGCCTTGTTGCCCAGAGCCTTGAGCTCGTCTGCAGAGGCCATGTTGGGCGGGTTTTCTTTTGTATGCTTCTTGTATAGTTGAATTCGAATTGAGGACTGAAAGATGAAGGCCTCCCGAATCACAAAAGATGAACAAACTTGGCGGGAAAAGTGTCAGAGTAGCAGAAAGTCGTCGATCTGCTGGCGGTGGGGGGAAAAGTTATTGGCGGCGCATTCTAGGTGATTCGATGGACGACGCTCTCCGCATGTGGCACCTTATTGGCCACAGCTTGTGTGGAGCCACAGCTACGGCAACCGTCAGGCGTCAGCCGGGCCTTGGCGTGTGTATCGTGATGACCTGCCATTTATTGCGGGAGGTTGGAGGCGTATCTTTCTAAAATTGAGCAATATATCACACAAACACTAAATAATCTATACAAAAATCGGTACTGTTGTCTTGACAGAATAGTCATCTTTCAGCTTTCCCAGGCCCTGTAGCCCAAACCCAGCCTCATACTAAGTTCCAGGTTACAGTGTGTATCTAAATGCCGGGTGTCGATTACCCAGGTCTTCAACCTTGCCCTCAACAAGTCTATGGTCTCTATCGCCCTTTTCTCTTTTCTTATTCTCCCAATGTAAGTAGGCCATCTGCGCAAGTACCGTAGCAAAGCAAAGTACAAGTGCTCCCAGGCAAACGGAGTGTCCGAGGACATAGTCCGGTCTATATATTGTGACGCGTTAGCCAGTGTTGCTGATGATTATTTGTAAATTATCCAAGTATACTTACGCATCTCTGGCAAGATAGATAAAGGAGGACACAAATGACGAAGTATTGGCAAAAGCAATCAAAACGCCCAGGCCCGTGGCGCGAACGTAGTGCGGCGCCAAGTTGTTGGACACCCAGCCCTGTTTCATTCATTGTCAGCATCTCCCCGTTATCTTCCAACATGTAGGAGTGAGTTTCATACCATAATCATGGCCGAGCCAGGGTAAACGCCCACGGCGACAAGGAAAGTTCCGCCGTACCGCACGGCGCTTCTCTCTGCAGCCAGTAGCATAATGTATCCACCCATGGCCAACACACACCCTCCCGCCATAATCGGACCACGAGCCTTGATTTTGTCTGAAAATACAGACAGGCCAAGCACTGCAAAGAAGGCCGTCATATTTGGTGGGGCAGTGAAAAGCTGGGCAATCGTCGTCTCATAGTGAAGCCCACGAATGATGGTTGGCAAGAATAGTGAGAAACTCTGCAAGTCATATTAGTACATGTATCAACAACATGGTTCACACAAACTTGTCTTACGTAGAGAGGAATCAAAAGGAAGATCCAGATCAGCGAACAAAAATACGTTTGCGGGGCGCGGAGGGCCATTCGGACCCAGTGCCATCGGAAATGCTCCTGGTTGATATCGTCTTCGGTCGTGGCGCCGTGTGCGTCTTCCTTGAGACGTGCCATGGCCGCAATGCGCTCTTCGTCTGATAAAAACTTGGCATCCGCCGGAGTATGCGGCATGGAAAAGAAGCACAGAATGCCAAATACGGTGGTGATGGCTCCCTCGACTGTTGTTCCCTGTTAGTTCATATCGCGATGCGCTATTGTTCTTTTCTTCCAAACATACTAAAGAAGATCCATGGCCATCGGTTGTAGCCTCCGTAATTAACCTTGGCCAGTCCGGTTGCTAGCAGGCCTCCGAACGCACCAGAGAGCGGTGCAGCACAGTAGAAGAGGCCGATTCGGTAAAGCATCTGGTGTCGGCGGTAGAACATGGCAAGGTATACCAGAATACCACCAAGTAGAGCACCCTCAAACATTCCCAAGAAAAACCGACCAGCAATCAACCCGCCGTATGACTTTGTAAAGCCAAGAAAAGTACAGACAAGTCCCCACAAGGTAATGAGAGAAGGAAGGAAGATGCCTCCCTTGACACGCTTGACAATCCAGTTTCCGGGCACATCAACAAGGATATACGGAATGAAGAAGACCAGGACGGCAATGTTGAACTTCGTTCCAGTATCAATATTGAGGTCTTCAGTAAGGCCATCGATCTTTGCGTTGCCAATGTTGCTTCGATCGATGAAGGCGAATAGCCTAGAGCCAAGGTCAGTACTGTTAGAAACACAAAAATAGTGAAATAATACTCGGAAATTAGTGGCATTACTCACCAGATACCAAAAAGCCATGGCATGATTCTCAAGTCGAATTTCCAGTCGAGGCGGCGATCCAGCTGAGGATCTATATCCGCATGGGACTGCTGTTGGCGCAGCTTTTCGACATGGTTCATGTCAGGCTTCCCATATTCCGCCCCCGACTCAAGGGCGCTCATGTCGTCTTTAGACATGCCTGCGATTGCCAGAACACCAAAATACGTGTTGAAAAGGCAATGTTGGCCAAAGCCAAGGCGTGGCCGGGAGCACGATATATTTGTAATTCCATAGGCGGACGAACGGGCGCCAGCGTGCCGGGCACCTACTACCCCAGAACGCCACCTGGGTCACCCAGCACGCTCAACGCCATCGGTATATAGCCTTGTAAGCACAGGAACGAACTACTCGTAGATGCGGTTCCATTAGCCAGTGATAATGCGCGACAGAGGTGTGATTTAAACTCCGAAACCGGGCAAAAGGCAAGGCTAAGCGACGCTGGCAGGGGTTATTGTGGGGGAGCCCGTCGATTTCGCGGGGATGAACAAGCGACGGAGTCGCCTGGATCATCAACGATCCATTGAAAAGGGGCCGACTCTTTTGAGATTGAGACCCAAATATTTGCCAGCGGTGCTAGTTTCGGCGCCTGTTTTGGCCTCCTGGTTCACTCACACACCACCTTTTGCTGAGCAGTCTGTCCCTTGCAAGGTGGTCGGGCCATCCTCGACTTACAATTAGTAAAGACGATGACACCAAGGAGCATTAACGCTGCGTCATCATCATGTCTCTGGTTGGAAACTTAATTTTATTGTTATCTATTGACCATTGAACATACAGTAGTATTGACCCAAGTAACGGGTACTCCCCTTTTCCGTTTAAATCTTGCTCTTTGTCTCATCGAGAAGCTCGACCGCTGCAGCTCCAAGTGCCGCCTTGCCTGTCTCCTTGACCTTGGATTGGAAAATAACCTTGTTGCCTTCCTTCCACATCTCCGTGACAATGGTTTGGCCCGGGTCAACAGTACCTGCGAATCGGACCTTGATGTTCTTGTATGCGCCATACTTGTCGTAGATGGCCTTGCCGGCTATACCGAAGCTGCAGAGGCCATGCAGAATAGGCTTCTTAAAGCCGCCCATCTTTGCAAAGGCTGGGTCAATGTGCAGGGGGCTAATAAATACCACGGGGTTAGTGCTCCGCTGTCTTGCAATATCCACCGACGCAGTCTGACTTACTTGTAGTCTCCGTTGAGCCGGTACAAAGCTGCATGATCAACAGGGACCGCGTATTCCGCGACAGAGTCTGGGGCTCTAGAAGGTGGTGTGTTGACAGCAGTCGCTGCACCGCGGTCAGATGGAGTCTTTTGTCCGCCAAAGCCACCCGAACCACGGAGGTACGCCGTCATCTCGTTGTAAAAAACATCTTCGCCGGATGCGGCATTGGTAGTCTTTAGGCCGATCTTTACAATAGCTGCGTTGCCTTTGTCCAGGACTTCGATGAGGTGGCTCTTGTTGATGAGCTTCGCCGATGTGGGAACGGGGTACTTTCGAATCTCGAGGTACTGCTCGCCATGTAGCAGCATCATCGGGTTGAAGTTTGGTACAATTTGGTCCATGTTAAATGGATGGTCGGCCAAGAGCATGGGTGCAACGCCATATGTTGGGAGGACTTGAAAGTCTTCATCGCCTTCACTGCAGTTTGGTCGTCGAATTAGCCCGTTGTTGCATCAATTGTCTTTCGGCGAGTCGACTTACAAAACATATTTTAGCTCTGTAGCATTTGCACCCAGTCCAAGGTTGTACAATATAGAATCGCGGTCTGTGTACGAAAACTCTACTGGTGGGCCTTCCTTTCCTAATGCCTCTTTTATGGCATCAAGATGCTCGTTGGAGTTCCCCATTATCGGCTTTCGTCAATGGTTATTAAAGTTGGGAAAATATGGGTGCAGAGAAATTGGGATTTGTAAGCATACAACAGGTGTGGTTACGTAGAAATAAAGAGATGAAGATGAGACAACTCTCCATTATAAATTATACTGCACCGCGACTTTAATACATCGTCGGCCTCGGCTGAGCTACCGGTTACATGTTTGGGGGTCGATGTCCGATGTGACCGGGCATTATGGTCGTAAAAATGCTCAGCCGCCGTTGCCCACGGAGCCTAAGCTTAGTTTAATAGCTGGATTGATTTGTTACAGGCTAATCCGCGAGCTTTAATTTATTATCAAAAAAAAAGACTGTATACAAAGTACGGGTGTGCCTTATTCTCTGCTATGTGGTAGCATCGGCTATACCGGCCCAACGGCCGGCGGCAATATGCAACGGAACCCTGACGCAAGCCACATCACATCCCACAACCCGATGCTGGCTCAAAGCTCTATCCCCGCAATCAGTTGTTATGGGTTGGCGCAGGGAGCCGGACCAATCACTTCTGCTATAAGGAAACGCTCCAGATCGGACCATTCCCGTCAGGCTTTGCTCAGCATGTGTATCGTAGAATCCTGTCACATGCTGGCCCTTGCAATTACGTAAGGGAATTGAAATCACAAGCAAATTTTTGGTAGTGCTTTTTAGACCTTCAAAGAAGGTGCTACTCTTCATCTTGTTAACATGTAGTTGAGCTGAACAATCTTGGAATGACTGAGCTCTTATTTATATAATACTCTATTATTTCATGGTAAGCTAATGCAAGCTAATCAAATCTTGGCAATATGGTGCCAGCGAGATACTCATACTACGTTTAGGCTTCGCAGTCTGATAGGTCACGCCTGACATGGGGAGAGCGACTGAGTTTTCTCCCGAAAGTTTTTGTGCTATGTGTGTAAAGAACCTTCATATTGCCTAGGAGAAAATGGAGGCTGATTCTCCGTGACTAACTAATGTAGATCCAACGGCTCTCACTATCAATGTGTGTCGATCATCTTCTACACACTGTGGAGGGTGAACCTCCGCTATCTTCTGCCAACAGCAATTGTAAGGGCGGCTTTGGCTGTTCTACAGCCGCGACAGCTACAGGCCCTACTTCCCTCTGGTCGGGTCGCATATCAGAGATCTGTCAAGGGAATGACCAAAAAGTACGGCAAGAGCATCTACAGCGATCACATTCAGTATGATATGCAAGAGCTTGACAGTGGCGGTGACTCGGCCCTGATGTGGATGGGTAACCGCAAAAAGGCAACCAAGGTAGTGTACTTCCTGCATGGTGGTGGGTTTTTCATCCCTATGGACCGGGCTCACTTCCGATGGTGTTGGGACATGTTTGTCATGTCCTACGCTGAGGCAGGCACAAACGTTGCATGCGCAGCACTCCAATACACACTGTCCCCTGGGCAAAAATACCCAGGACACCTCCGAGAAGCCGTCGCGGGACTTGAGGAAATCAGGAAGCAAGGCTTCAGTGCTCAGAATATCATCATCGGAGGAGACTCTGCTGGTGCCTCTCTAACAACTCAGTTGCTTCTCCATATCCTTCGTCCCCATCCTGAAGTTCCCAGCGTTGTTCTTGACAGCCCTTTTCCGGCTGTATTTCTGGTGTCGCCATATCTTACCCGTTACGCTGAGGCCATGGACTCCTACCACCGTAACGGTAATTTTGACATGGTCCCAAATGGTCGCGTCGAGGACCTGATGCCGGTTGTCATACACGATGAAGAGCTAGAAGAATACATGTGCAACAAAGAATCACTTCTTACGCCGTTGGACTACGCACCCCGCCTATGCCTGGATGGTTTTGAAAATGTAGTCAAAAAGTTAAACATTACTGTTGGTGAATACGAGGTCATTGCTGACCATGGTCGGTTGTTTGCCCAAGTGGTCCAGCAGCAAGCACCCCTGGTGGAAACGATACTTGTCGAAGGCAAAAGAGAACCTCATGATACTGTCGTGCTCGAGTACATGTTTTCTGGGCGCGGCGTGGCCGGTGAGCGGCTGAAGGCTTTTATTGACTCGGTTATACTTGGGAACTGAGCCAAAATAATGCATTTTAGTTAGGAAAAAATTGAACATTACTGGGCATATGTACAGCGCATGAACGCTCGCAATTGCACAGGTTTCATCCTGCTAGCTTTTGAATCGCGTACGGCTGAATTAGCGGCATATCTCAAATTATCCCCTATCCGACCAATCTCGAATGACTATATCTAAACTAAAGGTCCCAATACCCCTTAATTTGGTCCATGAGTGTTTTGTTCCCAAGCGTACTGCCGACTGCGTCCAGCAACGAAGAGGTCGAAACGTTGCCACCCTCGATTCCTGGAGCGACTGTGCCCAATAGTCCATCCAATAGCGACGTGGCAACGTTGAATAATGGGACACTGACATTGAAGACGTTGCCTTTGAGAATCTCTTCGACATAAATCAGTCGCTCGCCATTTAGTGTGGCTTGGGTTCCCTGTAACCCAAGCTTGATGTCGCCATCGCCTAACGGCCCAGACTGAGCCTGAAGGAAGTCGCCTAGGTTTGTCACTATGCTGCTTAAATTTAAAAAGCCGTCACAGGCCACTGTATTGTTTCCAGGCTCCAAAAAAACATCATAAGCTGTTACGGTGCCGACTTTGAGTGGTCCAGACAAAACGTCAAGGGTCAAGTTGCCGAGCCCAAGAGTAATAGGGCCCCAATTAGGCAAGATGGCATTTGCCCAAAGATTTTTCCCGCCCTCGTCGGGCAAGACAAGCTTCAAATCTGTTAGGCCGACCCCTTTTAGACTTTGAAGGCCATCTATTTCAATGGTTTTATCAAAATTTGGTGAGTACTGCAGGTTGCCGAGATATATGGCAGTGGCGTTGGTCTTGACGTTGAGATCCATAACTTTACTTTCCAAATACTGACGAAACCACTTGACAAGCTCACTGTAGTCAAGTATCGGTACCGTTTTGTTGATAATAGCTATCTTGGTATACCCGTTCACATCGGTGGATGGAAGCGGCATCGGGAGATACGGTGTAAAGGGCTCGGTGTCTTGGTTGTACAAGTACAGGACCGTCTCGCCCAGACGAGCTGGGAGCGGTGACTTGAACGAAGTATTTATGGAGAGAAGCACTTCTTCTGGATTTTGCGGTATAATAGAGGCGTAATCAAGAGGAAGCTCTGCTTCGTTAATAATGAGCTGTACTACTGCCCCAATGATGACGGTGAAGCTGGAGAGAGAGCAACGTTAGCACTGCAAAGCGGCAGGTTCTTCGTAGGAGATGCTATCTCGTTGAAGACTTACAGAAGTGGTAAAAGTATCGCCAAAAATATCACTAGTCCCAGCAAATACCATTTCCAGAAATTAGCAAAGTGCTCTTTCACTTTCTGCTGTCGGGTCGTTTTTGTCGGAGCAGACTTGTTACGGACATTGTCGTCGATAGAGGCAACATCGCCGCTTTCAGATCTGGAATGGTTATCTGAGCCTTCGATCGATTGTCTCTGAAGAGTCATGTTGCATCAATAGATGTGTAAACAAAGGAAATGGCCTGCTAAGATAGTCCGGGCAAGGCAGCGAGCAAACGATGGACGGTATAAGGGGAGGGTCACGTATAAGACAAACGTTCTCTAACCTGGCAATGCAGTGCTAATTAAATGGGGCAAGCAAGACATATAAAACCACAATGGAGTCTCGTATAGCTAAAGTGGTACTCTAGCATTGATGTGCCAATTACTTTGGCTGTATATGAAGTCGTACACCATCAAGGAAAGATGTGAGTGGGGACGAGATACAAAGCCATCGACCGATGCTAAGTACAACATGTGGTGCTGGGGCTTTAGCTATTTTCTCTTTTATTTACCATGCAGGTGCTTTAGGTTTTTGATGTTATGAAACGATCTGACTTATGGAAGACGCTTGGATATGCATACAGCTGAACCTTGTCAAGTGCACCTCAGTTGTCTAAAATTTCGAGCATTTTACCAGTGTATATCCGTATCAAAGTATCTATTTGATCAATACTACACGGTAGATACGATATTGTAGTGACACCTCGGCATGAGGCCGTTCACAATCCCATCATATAGGCGTATTCTGCCGAAACACTTGGGGAAACGGGAGGGGGTGACCGAACAAGTTGTAAACCCCACACATTCGCAGGAAGCCACCAATGCGCAGGACTGCGTTACTCCAAGGCTATACAGGTGTGGGTGAAAGGGGAAGGGAGGTGGTACGTGTCGCCGATTCACCAGGACCTGGTTCCAAAAGCTGGGGTAACGAGGGGAACGCGGGGAGAGCTCCATATCGGCTTGACCAAGGGTACAACGATGCTGATCAATGGCAGGTCGTCCGTAGCACAAGTGGAGAGAGTTTGAGCCAATCTTCTACGAAGTATGTATTGTCTGATATCAATAGAGCATTACGTGCACTACAATGGTGAAATGCTGCCAATATTGTTGGACAATACCTCGTAGTTGTGTTCTCGAAGCATCATGCTCCAGTACAAGGCAGAGGTCTACCCTACAACAGATATTCTCATGCATCAATGAGGGGTAATGCCATGTGTGAGCTTGATACAGCTTATGCAACAAGAAAAAGACTCATAAAAATGAGTTTTAGCTACTTTACAAGGTAGAGACAGCTTATGCGTGTCGGCTTCAAATCCGAGATGATCAGATCACCCACCGTACGACGGTTCTCCCTACTGTGTAATTATCAAGCGATTACACAGCACGGCAGCCTCGGCTCACGGGGCGGGGCGGGTCACTCAAGACTGGTTTCTTGGCGGCGGCAACGCCCACGTCTACACTCCACCGTCCCCTCATCTACCCCCGGCTGCTTACCTGCTTCTTGTCCACCATCTATACTGCCGAAGCCGCTGCCTATTTGCCCTTGTCAATCCCACGAGTGCGAGTAAAGAAGACCGACTGCAATGGATCCAGCTTCCTCTTCCAATCTCATCAGCCCAAGCGGGCTGTCCATCTCGGAGCTGCCGCGCCTAATGGCACGCCAGCGCGCTGATGCTGCTCGCGACCCCTCATCCGCCTCAGTTTCAGCGAAGCCGACGACAGCCGCTAAGCCTAGGAGTACGAGGGCAGAGCGAGCATGCTATTCGTGCCATAAGCGCAAGATTCGCTGCGACGTCGTCAAGGCGTCACCATGCTCTAACTGCAAAGTTGACAAGCTCGAGGTAAGCGCCTATCCCTTCCCATACCAGCTGATTGCATGGCGCGCGTTATTAGACAATAGCAAAACTAACATATCGGATCTCGACGTAGTGTACTGAACGCGAAGGCGTTCGATCGCGGCGCAAGTATGTATATGTGCTTATATATACTCTCCTAATCCCCTGACGAAGCATCTCACTTCAGCTCAACATATTCCGCCTTGATATCAAACTTGCCAGACTAACTGTATGTACAGAACCGCTGAACAAAAGCAACCTCCCCAGATTTCGAAGCCAGCCGCAGCAATCTCATCCTGTACCACGATTCCCTCTCTTACGAAAGATAGTTCCACCTCTCCCCTGACCAAAGCATCCTCCGTCAATGACGCTCCCAGTAAACTCCAGGACGACTCCTCCCCCTCTTCCTCCCAATCCCAAAGTCAATTACCCGATAATGACAGCCACAACATCAATCTCCCACACTTTCTCTACCCGATACCGCGAGAAATATCTGCTGTTGATGCCGCCTACCTTGGCAGCAAGGGTGCCTTTATGCTCCCGCCCGAGCCCCTGCAAAACGGCCTCTTGCAGTCATATGTGGAATATGTTCATCCCTATATGCCCGCCGTTGACCTGGAACCACTACTGAAGATCATTCAAAATCAAGACGGAAGCAAGGGCCGGGTTAGCCTACTGTTTTATCACTCCGTTATGCTTGCAGCATCAGCCTTTGTCGACATTAATCTTCTTGTCGAAGCAGGCTGCGAATCTCGGAAAACTGCAAGAAAGACGTTCTTTGAGAGAGCAAGGGTGGGTCAAATTTACTGAATGCGTCTTCACTATATGCAACTAACACATTCAACAGCTGCTCTACGACTTTGATTACGAAAAAGATTGTCTCACACTGGTACAGTCTGTACTACTGTTGACGTACTGGCACGACAGTCCCGACGGCCAAAAAGATCTCTGGTATTGGATGGGCATTGCCATTTCTGCCGCCCACTCTATTGATCTGCATAAAAATCCTGAAACCATGGACATCCCGCTGGCCACCAAGAAGCTACGCAAGCGCGTTTGGTGGTCCTGTTTTATAAGAGACCGGCTCATTGCACTCGGCGCTCGCAAGCCAAGTCGAATATCTGAGAATGAATCATATGTGCCAATGCTTGTCGAGACTGACTTTGACATTCGCGCCGTGACTCCCGATGTTACCGACGTTGCTAAAGACTCGGTTCTCCTGAAAAGCACGACGATGCAGCGCGACATTGCACTGATGTGCATCGCCAAGGCTGAGTTGTGCGTGCACCTGGGCCACGCTCTAGATTCTCAATATGTGGCCATGAACAACGGCGGCGGGGATCGTGCGTTGAATCCCAAAGGCACACGGCTTTTATACCCGAATAAGACGCAGGATAGTCGCCAGGACGTTGCTGGGATTGATGAAGACTTGCAACATTGGCTACAGTCTCTTCCAGAAGTATGCCAGAATCGCCCAATGGTACCTTCGGACGCACAACCGCCCAATGTTATTCTTACCATTCAACGAGCAGTTCTTCACCAGCTCTATCAGACAACTGTACTTGCTTTGTACCGGCCACAGTCACTCAATATGTCACAAAATAAGTCCACGGCGAGGAAAGAGTTTTTGCCGATTCAGCACGGCCAAGACATATCCTGGTACAAGGTTCATGACGCGGCTGCACAGATTACTAATATTGTGTCTGAACTTGCCGAGTTCAATATTGACAAGCTGCTTCCTACGACTTGTGTAATTTTGATCCTGCCAGCAATGATTATACAGGTTCTCGAGATGAAGGATGAGATGGCACAGGGCAGAGATCAGGCCTTCAGAAGTTACAACAGATGCATGCATGTCATGGAGCATCTGCGAGAGAGCTTCTATGGCGCAGACTTTGCCATTACCTTTTTGAACATGGTCCTGATGAGAGCCGGCATCAACCTAATGCCCACTCCGCAGCCAGCCACAATGGGCTACGGACTCGAATCGGCAGGGACCACTCCGTCCAGGACATCATCATTACCTAGCGGTGACTGCATATCACGAGCGGAGAGCAATGCACCCATGCAGCCTGGCTTCAACCTTGAAGCCATGAATCTAGACCATGGCGGCGATGCCGGCTTTACCGCCTACATGCCGCCATATATGGACACCAGTTTTGATGATCACGACGCTTTTGGTTGGAACATGGGTGCAGCAAGCGATTTGAATATGACACAAATAGGACGTTTTATGGCTGAGGTCTCACCTTTGATGCAGCGGAACAGCCCAACAGGTGGCTATTATAATTAGGATGGGGAAATCAGTATGGTATTAAGCATGAATAATTTAGCATGAGGATTTATATGAAACAAGAACAAATTACATAAAAAGCCAACGTGAGTCCGCGTATATAGTCACAGGATCATCTCCAAGATGCCCTAGAATCCAATGAATACATGCGACAAAACAATGGCAGCAACATAGTCCCTCTCACTATAGTTTTGCCTGTCCATTCTCCAAGGTCTGCCATTCCGACTTTCCAAACGGCACATACGTATCACCCTTGAGCCAGTACATTTCAATATTCTCCCCATCATCGCCAACAGGCTTCACCCCCGCCGCACGCAGCGACACCTTTTGCTGCTTATTCGTACCCGTCGTCTGCGTCGCGGTGCCAACCTCTTCAACAACCTTGACAAACAACGGCACCGCATACTTGGGGAGCGACGCGCGCAAATGTCCTGCTAGCGCCTGCAGCGTCTCCTTGCTCGGGCTGCCCGAGTCAAACGTCACGGCCGCACAGCCGGCGCGGCCGTCGTGGTTGGGCAGCTGGACGCCGTAGACATTGGCCTCGTGCACGCTGGGATGCAGGCCCATGACGTGGCTAACTTCCATTGTAGATACGTTTTCACCCTTCCAGCGAAACGTGTCGCCGAGGCGGTCGCTAAAGAAGAGTCGGCCGTCGCTGCCCCAGCGGAGGGCATCGCCGGTGCGGAACCATGCGTCGCCCTTGGCGAGGACGTCGCGGAGGACCTTTTTCTCGCTTGCTTCTTTGTTTTTGTAGTAGCCTTGGAACTTGGAATGGATATCCTCTGCGGGTATCTTGATAATCATTTCGCCTGGCTCGCCTTCTTTGCATTTTATGCAGAGGCCCGTCTTGGGGTCTCGTATCGGCGCGTCAGTGTCCCAGTCGACGGCAATGATCTGGGTGTTGCTGCGCATGAATAGACCCAGGAGCCAACCGACGCGGCACACAGCTCCTTCGGAGAGTTGGTTTCTACTGACGTTCCATGTTCCCATTGCGCCTTCTGTGGCGCCGTAGAATTCAATGACGGTGTCGATGCCGAATCGGTCCTGGAAGGCTTTCCAGACGTCTGGGCGGAGACCAGCGCCGTAGACGAGCTTGACGTTGTGCTTTTTGTCGAGGCACTCATTCGTTACGGGGTCGTACTGGGGCGGTGCAGCCATTAAATAACGGAGAGCTTCGCCAATATAGAGGATCATGTTTGAGTTTGTTGCTCGGACTTCGTCCCAGAATGTATTTTTTGAAAAGGACTTTGCGAGGGCTAGAGTACTGCCTGAGAAGACGGTGGCGCAGAATCCAAATACTGAAGCCATGGAATGATACAGAGGCATTGCCTGTTAACTGATTAGTTTATAATAGGACTGGATAAGCAGTAACTGTTGAACTCACTGTATACATGACATCACCGCTTTTGCGGCCGAGAAGTTGTGCCGATACACCACCACCCACTGTAACCTTGAGCCACGAAACAATGGCTGGCTTCGGTAGACCTGTGGTGCCAGAGGTATAGATGAGCACCGCCATATCCGTCTTTTGCTGACCAGCCCTGTCAGAATCCGGTGCTCGCGTAGCCGGCATGCTCAGCAGCTTGGTCTGGAGATTCTGCGCCAGGGCAATGGTCTGCATATCGGCAACATCTCCCTTGACAGCGTCAACATGCTCTACAAGAGAAGCATCCGCAAAACAAAGGTTTGCAGTCGATACCTTGAGGCAGTGAGCCAAGGGCACACCGCGGAGGTTATAGTTGATAAATGCGGGTTTGGCACCAATGCTCCACAGCGCGAACCAGACCAGGATAAAGGTATCTGAATTATCAAAGAACATGGCAACCACTTGGCCGGGCTTGATGCCCAGCTGTGTCTTCATGTAGTGGCCATAGCGGAGAACGGAGTCATATAGTTGGGCATAGGTGTGCGTCCTGCCCTGGTAGAGCAGCACGGGCTGGTTGGCCGTCTTCTGTTGCTGGGCGAAGTATTCGAGGTCATAGAAGAGGTTGAGACGTTGCTTACGCTCGCGGTAGGCGGCTTTGAATCCGTTGCCAAATATGCACTTGGCGAGAGTGAGGTCGTATGAGAGAGATGTGCGCGCATTGGCGTAGGCTAGGAGGCCTGCAGCTCCCGCGAGAGCTAGAGGAGCTGCAGCGAGTGAGATAGATGGTTAGTGAGGTAAGTTTCAGAGAGGAGGCAGAAAGGCGTGTGCTAACCTGGCATGCTGGAGTGTTTGAAAGGGCGCAAGACGAAGTGAGACTGAGTTGGTTACGGTCGGAGCGATGGATAGCTAGTTGTATAAGCCAGACACCAAGCGGTAACAGTGTTGATGAGGCTATATTAAGTCTGCGACAGGTATAGAATGCAAGAAGCAGCGATGACAGCAAGACGAAACCAAGCTGAGCTAGACTAGTAGTGCGGCCAACGCTTTGTTGTGGGAGCTGGAGTGGGAGCTGGCACGCCCGCACAGTTATAAAGGCGGAGCTGATCCGGCCAAGGTGGGATGTAACCGAACATCATTCATTGGCGCGCGTTTCGGTGCCAGTTTCCCCACGCTCTCTGTTCCGAGGCGGACACAGTGAAGGACGGGACGCCCTGCTGCTGTATCTATTCAGATCAATAAGAAAGTTAGCCTACTGATATGTTACTCTGAAGTTTACATGTTTTTTCATACATTATTTTCAGCTAATTCCGCATCGTCTCTCGGTACCTCCAGTTCACTGCCATCTGGTACTTGTCTCTTTGTACCCGCGACGTGATTGCCGTTCTCGGCCCAAGCACATAGCCGTCACAACCGCCGAGCCGGACCCGCCAGTGCAGTGGGTCAGATCTGATCTGCCTTTCTGGAGAAGATACGGCTGTGTAGATCGCTGAACCTCATTGGCCAAAAATTGATTGAAGATATCCCTTACAAATTGTAGAACGGCAAGATTAATATTCTAGCTCTTCTATCTCCAGGTTAGAATCTTCAATGCAGTATGAATTGACCCTCTTCTCTTATAAAGGCCACTGTTCGCCACTATTCCCACTCACGTCTTCTTTCCCGCCATTCCCTCTGATATAAGGACAATGACGACGGAAATTTAAATATGGCACTATGCCGTCCCATGAAACTGCCAGAACTAATGGCAATAGCATGAAACACAAGCCGAAAGAGCATATGTATCAGCGATTTAGTGACGAAGCCGGGTGATGCGACGGTAAGATGATTTCGCTATTCATTAGACGCGTGCACAGAGACCCGTCCCGAGTGTCAGGCCTTGGCCAACAAACTGCAGAAGAAACCCTCTCCGCAGCGTATCAATCACCAATCCGTGTATATTCGATTCGATGGCAACGAGATCTATTCTCCGAAATCTTAAGATCAAAGCCGCTCTCATCGTTGAGGAGGGTAATCATATCGGCGTCATCTTTAGGCCCCGATACGGTTTTAGACCCCTCGACCTTCTGGGCCTTTTAGACTTAGAGCGTGGTTATGCCGAATTGAGAAGCATTACAGTCCCCCACATGCATCCTTTTTTATTAGGTGGCACTGCACAAGTATTTATCAGGACTTGCTTATAAATAGAAGTGTTTATTTACCAGTATTTTTCAATAGCTCTCGTAAATGACTAACGTTCAATTTTCTTATTACTTAAGCTATGTATTAACGGGAGTTGATACCTCGTAACTTTAGCCCAGCCTATGTTGAAGTAAATGGACCATATCCGAATGTTAAAATAAGAATACGTATAAATGTAGACCGCTCTCATCGTCCCGTGAGAACGACCGCTACTTATTTGCATTTGCCAAAGTCGGTCTGGCACTTCGTACCACAGTGCCTGGCTGAAGTGCCACAATAGCCAGCCATATCGCAAGCAGCAGAGCCCGGCAGTACACTTCACGTTGCCGTTCTTAGTGCCGTATTACTTGCCTTGTTTCTCGCCCTTCACCGGTGCCTGGCAATCGTCGTCGTATAGGAACCACGTTCCACGTTTATCTTCCCCAGCATAAGCCTTCGTAGTATCTCCTCTTAAGAGCCAGCATATCCCCTTGCCATCCTTACTACCCTTAGAAACTTACACTGAACCGCAATTATCATTTACTTGACAGGCTAAGAGATACTGAGCAAGGGTGATATTATTCTTTTTCTTAATATTGGATATATATATGGTTAGGCCTGATAGACCGTATATAGGAACCTTATAATCGTTATTATATAAGAACCATATTCTATATTTATCTTCCCTAATATTAGCCTTTATAATATCTTCTCTTAAGAGCTAGTATATCCCCTTATTATCCTTATTACTCTTAGTAACTTATACTAAATTATAATTATTATTTATTTAATAGGCTAAGAGATATTAAGCAAGGATAATATTATTCTTTTTCTTAATATTAGATATATATATAATTAGGCCTAATAGATTATATATAGGAATCTTATAATTATTATTATATAAGAACTATATTCTATATTTATCTTCCCTAATATTAGCCTTTATAATATCTTCTCTTAAAAGCCAGTATATCCCCTTATTATCCTTATTACTCTTAGTAACTTATACTAAATCGCAATTATCATTTACTTAATAGGCTAAGAGATACTGAATAAGAATAATATCATTCTTTTTCTTAATATTGGATATATATATGATTAGGCCTGATAGACCGCATGTAGGAATCTTATAATCGTTATTATATAAGAACTACGTTCCACGTTTATCTTCCCTAGCATTAGCCTTCATAGTATCTCCTCTTAAGAGCCAGCATATCCCCTTGCTATCCTTACTACTCTTAGTAACTTGTACTGAATCGCAATTGTCATTTGCTTGGCAGGCTAAGAGGTACTGAGCAAGGGTGATGCCGTTCTTTTTCTCGATATTGGATATATGTGTGGTTAGGCCTGATAGACCGCACGTAGGCGAAACCTTGCAATCACGGTCGTAGAAGAACCATGTTCCACTCGTATCTTCCTTGTACTGAGCCGTTGCAATGTCTGCAGAGAAGAGCTAGCATGTCCCCTCATTCTTGCCTTTCTTAGCAACTTGCGCTGAACGACAGTTGTTCTTGGCTTGGCAAGCTGAGAGACATTGAGAAACAGTGAGGTTGCGCTTTGTGTCAATCAGGTGCGTCCTATAGTGTAAACCCGACACCTCGCATTCAGAGGCGCGCTTGATATTAACGCCGGCGTTATCAAGCGTTTCTGATTCAGGGCCAGCGAACGATAATGGCAGTAGGGCAATCGTTACCACTAGTTTAGGTAAAAAGACTTTCATGGTAAAATAATATAGGATCTTAAAAAGTATTTGATATGAGGGATAATAGTGTAAGCTTATGTTGTCTTCTTCGTTACTGGAGGTATGGTTCAAATGGAAGGGCTGCCAGTGGGTTACTTATACCTATAGAAACCTCACTATACTAAGAGTGCTACGTAAACTCCGGAAGGCTTCGTAGACATCTATGCCGAATCTAAGACTAGATCGTCTATATTGACTAATAGAATACAAGTGGAACTTTTAACGGAAGACATCTACACCGCTACATCAGTCTATATTATACAGTACACTCCGGTGACAATTTGACCGACGATGGTCATCATACCGCTACCTAAGGAAACGCAAGTAACATTTGAACAAGAAAGTGCGACATTCAAAGGGATAGTGCTTTACATTCTCTGACGACTTATACATACCCGATGAACAAATATGCAGGACGACTTTACTGGCGTATAGACCAAGCTGTTAACCGTGGCATTGTCTTAGGTAGTGATTGCCAAAAGATAAACCGTCCTCGGGAGTGACGTGGCAAGTTGTATTCCTGATATACTTTGACTTTGTGTAGAGCGAGGTGTTTGAAAAGTAGTATTCAAACTTGAATCGTCCTAGTATAATGAACCGTAATGTAAGAGCTTAGCTTTGCCTGGGAAACATCTGCGACCCTGACAAATTTCTCTAGCATAAGGGTGTGTCTATCTATATTCGCTTTTGCATATATCCCACGTACTGACGGCAAGTAACGCCGTAGCAAAATACGTAATATAATAACACCAAGCATACGAACTGGCTGTATCTATGTGAGCCATTTTTTGCTTTCTCAGTCAATCAGAGCAACCCAACAAATATACTGCCCAGGCAGCAAAGCCCAGTGACGCCGGAGCCCGTGCAATGCCGAGGTGGGTCCTTCGTCCTTTCGGCAACGAGGTGTATAGAGCGCATCCCGAACAATGTCAGGACAACTATATAAATGTCCGATGATTTTTTTGTATTGACGTGTTAGTCGTGTTATCCCCTTTGAAAAGTGCAGCTGAGATGGGTATTGTCTCGGCAAGAGGGCAGCCAGCGACACAAAAGTATCCATGCAACTCTGAACCACTTACGTCCGCCAAGTGCACCATCCGTGACACGGGACAAAGTCGACACCAGCGAATGGAAATTTACAATGGCTCAAACCTCTGTCTCCTTTCTTCGCCTCTTAACACCAAACATTTGCAGAATCTCTACCTAGAGCCCCACAGGGACCTCCTCAAATGCCGCCTCGTACGCGTCAATCTGCGGCCTGTCCCATACAAGGTCCGCCTCTTCGGCCTTGACAAACTTGGTCTTCTTTACAATTTTCCACCTAAAGAATGTAATTGGTGCAATCAGCAACATGGTGTAGTATGTGAAGAAGCCCTATACAGTGAACTTGCCGCGAAGAAAAACACTGTACCCATACGTGAATACAACAGCCGTTAAAAAAGTTGCTGCAATGTATGCGCCGTACGGCTGGAACCGTCCACAGTATGGCAGTGTCTTGCGGTCGATACCTTGCGCCTTGCACGCCTTGTAGAAGAAGATGTAAGTAATCGAGATGACAATATGGTCAATAATTTGCGCGGCTGTGATGATGTGGCAAATGTGTCGTTCAATCACCAGTTCTCAGGTAGGCTTCACATAAAATATCAGATTCTGAGTGGATTTTGCGTAAATACAACTTTTCTTCCAAGTCGCCGCTCTATCTTGTCTCCCATCTTACTCGTAACTCGCTACCGGTCCTCCTAGAGTTTCCAAGCGTGGAGTAACACCGAGCCCAGGTGTATTCGACGCCTTGACATGGCCATTCCTTACTTCAAAGGCTAGATCTGCCGTCTTGGTCGTAATCATGTCTGGAGTCCCGAGGACGCATCGCAAATTCTTCTCTGGCACAGTCTGGGCAAGGTGAACAATTGCAGCGAATGCTATATCAGAGCCGACAGTGTCTTGAACACTGAAGCTGTATCCCGCACTAAGGCATATGTCCCGTTGCCGACGACCTCTAGTAAGGCCACCGTTTTTAGAAACCTTGAATCCAATCCCCTCCGCTGCATCTTCTGCCACGAGCCGAATGATGGAGACTTCATCAGTAGCCAGTTCATCATAGATAATGGGGATGCTAGTACGGCGGCGAAGGGACGAACACTCGCGTGCAGTAGAGCATGGTGCCTCTAAGACAAAGTCTAAACGGCTTGAGAGAAGCCTTGTCATGCGAAGCGCAGACTCTACAGTCAACCCACCATTCGCATCAACAAGAAAGAACTCCCCTGGTTTCTTGTCTGCTAGAGACTGAGATATGCGTTGGGCGTCAAGCTCCGGATCATCTCCGGCGATCTTAATAGAATGCCCCTTGTAACCTTTTGCGCGGAAATCTGCCACCGTAGCTTTCATATCTTTAGGATCACTTACACCAATGGAGGATATAAGCGGTAAATCGATCTCTGTACTACCACCAAGGAGATCGCAGACAGGAAGACCAGCGGCTTTGCCAAGAATATCCCAACAAGCCACGTCAAGTGCAGTTTTCGCATCTAAGTGGCCAGCAAGTGCACTGTCCATCGAGTCGTTAATTCGATCTACTCTTCGCGGATCTAAGCCAATGATATGTGGTGCAATCTCAGCAATAGCAGCCCTTACACCGCGGCCATGTGAAGCCACGTAAGTCGATCCGAATGGAGTGCTCTCTCCCCATCCTTGAATTCCATTGCTAGCTGCAATTTTGACAATCGTGGCGTCAAATGTTGTGTATTCGCGTCCTCCAGACAGGCGGTAGGTCCCGCCCGCATAGGGCAAATTGACTTGATAGACGTCGATCCGTTGGATCTTAACATCGGCCATTTTTCCAACGAAATTAATAATAAAAGTTTTGAGAATAAACTTTGATTCGACGTCTTTAACGTTGACTCATAGTTGTCGTCGAAGGCCGCCAACCTTTAAAATACCTGAGCTGCGGATAGATGGCCGAACATACCAATGGTGGGGTGTTTCGGGACGCATCGCGAATTCGTGTCTCATACCCCGATCAAGCATCATTCTCCGAAGTAGCTGACAAATACTAAAGTGCAAAAGTCTGGTAATTCGGTGCTACTATGCAAGGGTGCAGGCTTTCTGGACTTGGATCGGGATGCTCTTCACCTGAGGTCCGAGGCTTAGGATCGGCTTTGCATCCGATTGGCAGTTGACGCTGAATAACAGGAGCATCATCCGAGCTGGCGACATTGTGACAAATCGGCTTTTGAGAAACTTTTGTGGATAGTGACATTAGCCAACAAAGTGTCGGGCCGTGATTTCAAAGCACTGAGAAAGACCTACCCATATTGGAGCCTCGGGCCATATAAGCATCTCAAACCTTTTACCAAACTACGAGTCTGCTTGTCATTCACACAAGCCACAATATTCCTCTACCTTTGCAACCTCAATATGGCTACAACCTCTTCTTTGCCAACTCATCGCCGCGCCTGGCGCAGAACCGATGACTTTGCTCCAAATACCGCAAAGCTCAAGCTAGTCACAGAGCCTCTACCTTTGCCGTTAAGCCCAACCGATGTCTTTATAAAGGTTCACGCAGTTGCTCTCAATTATCGCGACGCTAACATTGCCCACGGAGGCAACCCCTGGCCTGTAACACCGAACGGTGTTATTGGCAACGATGCCTCTGGTGAAATCATTGCCGTGGGCGACAAAGCGAAGCGTTTGGCAGTTGGTGACGCTGTTGCGCCCATCATTGATACAAAGAACCTTACTGGACGAGAGCCGGGGAGGTCATGGCTTGCAGCAGACGAGGACGGTGTGCTTGCAGACCATTTGGTCTTTGAAGAAGGGCTACTTGCCAAGCTCCCTGCTCATCTCGATTGGGTGAACAAGAGCATCCTCCCCTGCGCTGGCACGACTGCTTGGTCGGCTTTGAAAGGTCTGAGCATCGGCCAAACTGTTCTTATTCAAGGTCTGAACCTTCACGCCTTCAACATGCTTGCAAAGGTTTTTCTAGCAAATTTAGCTAACCCTTTATATAGGGACCGGTGGTGTTTCTATGTTTGCGCTGAAGCTAGCGCAAGCGTCAGGCCTTCGAGTCATCATTACGTCCTCTAGTGATGCCAAAGCAAAAGCTATTCAGGAACAATTCACATCTACGCCAGTCCATACAATCAACTACAAAAACAATCCAAACTGGCATGAAGCTGCTCTAGGATTAACTGAAGGTGTCGGCGTTGATTTAGTGGTTGAAAATGGCGGGACAGAATCACTTACAAAAAGTGTAAAATGCACTCGTCGAGGAGGCACCGTCAGCCAAGTTGGCTATCTCAGCAAACAAGATCCCGCAGATTTGGAGGAGCTCATCCCCTTAATCATTGACAGAAGAGTATTAGTAAGGTAAGTTCAGATATCTTTCCGTACGCTATAATGAGGTGAGCCACTAACACCATGCTGCGCAGGGGCATTAACGCCGGATCTAGACTTGATCTTGAGGACCTCTCTTCCGCTGTCACAACAGCACGAATTACATTCGACGACATTATTGACACAGTTTACCCGTTTGATGAGGCTCAGGACGCACTTGCATTTGTATGGGAAGGCCGCCAGGTAGGGAAAGTGGTCATCAGCATCTAGTTTTCACATGCAACAAAATCTAACCCAAAGGTTCAATCAACGCGAATTATCCTGAGGTGTGATTTTTCTGTCTCCGCGGCTAATACCGAGAATTACAGGAAGTGGCATATCTTGATGAAACTGTAGCAGACATGCAGCCCGCAGTAGGGGTTTGTCCTTCAAAATCTACTGCAATATCATGCGTCTGTCTCTCCTACCGTGAGAACGCTTTCAATTTTTCCAGAATCCAAATTCAAAACAACATCTGCATCTTCAATAGCAAGTGGCCGATGTGATACCACAATGACAGTACATCCAGCAAAGGCTTCTTTCATAACAGCTTGCATCGCCCTATCCGTCTCCAAGTCAAGACTGCTGGTCGCCTCATCCACCAACACAATCTTTGATCCAGTGCAAGCTTTTCGAATGATTGCTCGAGCGAGAAACAGGAGCTGTTTTTGACCCTGCGAAAAATTTACTTCGCTCATAGCAGCGCCAAGGCCGCCGCGGGCTGTAATATGATCCCAGAGACCGACACGTTGCAGCGCATTTGCCATGGTTTCATCATTGGTCGTCCCTGATGAAAGGCTCAAGTCAAACGGGTAGACATTATCGCGAACGGATACTTTGAGCTCCACGCCATCTTGTGTGAGCGTAGTGATCCTAGAGCGCAGCTCTTCTTTTTTAACTGCGCTGATGTCTATCCCGTCAATGACGATGGTACCTGAATATGGCAAGAGGCCCAGGATCGCTAGAAATAGTGACGATTTGCCACTTTTTAAAGTTAGTGGATGAATCTGTTTTTTAAAATAGCGCCACTTACCTTCCAGTGCGGCCGGTGATACCAATCTTCTTTCCAGATTCCCAGACACAGGATATATCCTCTAGGACTCGCCTTGAGCCACTTTCCACCAAACTACTATATTTGATATTAGCAAAACGCTTACGCTTTGAAAAATTAGATAGAAAACCCACTGGTAGCTTGCTTGGACGTGTTTGAACTCAATCTTGCCAGACGTCGGCCAGTCGCGCAGAGCTCCTACAGTGGCACCACTATTTTGTTCTTGTGGTGTCTTGGTACAAAACGAGCGTATCCTAGAGATTGCCCCAAGCGAAGTCTCCAGGTCGACCCATGTTGTAAATACTTGAGCCAGAGTCGAGCTAAATGTTATTAGACTGAGCAAAGCAAGACCGATTGCAGTTTCGGAAGTTCGCTCATCAAAGGTGAGGGCCACGGCAATCAATACAACGGCTGTAACTAATATGCAGCAATCGAGGACGAGACCTAGCCATCTTTGGACACAAAAAAGGTAGTAATATGGCTTTTGCGAGCGGTCAAGAGATTCGATAAGCTGTGCTCTAAACTTAGCTTGCCATCGAAAGGAACGGATATGCTGCATTCCGCTAGCCGTCTCGGTAAAATGGGTAAAGAGTGGTGACTTTGACTCTAGATCTAGAAATCGTAGCTGTCGGGAGGTTCTCAGGTAGAAATACTGAATGAAGTAGAGAACCAGAAGGAAAACCGGTATAATAGGAGAAGCATACGCTGCGCCAGAAGCTATGATGCCCATGTCCACAAGGGCAGCCACCGACACTGTCCCATGTTAACTGACATAATTATTGATACAGGATACAAGATACTCACTAAAGCAGAAGTTCATAAAGATTAAAGGAAGTCGCTGTGATATAAGTGTCATGTCCTGGCTAAACCTAAAAGGCACATATTCAGTATCCGTGTTTTTTAATTAGTATAAGCAAACCTTACCTATTTAATATAGATCCGCTGTCTGTTTCAGTAACATAGGCGAGCGTTGATCTGTGTCTCTGATTAGTCCTTCTTGTTTCTTGTCTAAATGAGAATGACACTTACCCCATAACAGTTTTCAGAAGCCATTGGTGAATGTTTCGCGATGACTTCGGAACAACTTTCAAGAGGTATATTCTAGCAACGCGTTAGGCACCAACTTCCAAGATTGGTTTGGTTACACTCACGCTCCAGCAACAACCGTTAGTCCAATACTTGCAAACCCAAGTATAGCAAAGCCAGTAAAGTACAAAGCATCATTAGGCGCTGTATCAAGCCATAGTCGAACAAAGATTTCTGGTGACAGGTAAGCATGCTGTACCAGAAGCTTCATAAACTAAAACTTACGAGGCATCCTCTCCCCTGTAGCGGCGATTGCAGTGGCAAAGACAAAGAGCAGGAGCAGTCCCCACCCTACAGAGCCAAGATAGTAAGAGTACAGACTGAAGTCCCCTTTGTGTCGCTCGTTGTCGTCTTCTTGGTGCAGCCCGGTCCCTGGCCGGGGTAATACTGTCGGAGCACTGTTTGTCGTGTATGCCGGTACCTCGTCGTCTTCTTCGTTTTGTTCAGGGCCCTCGTCGTCGGTTGGTTCACGTATGAATTGGGTGGTGTCGGAGAGGATCTGGATCTTTCCGGTACCATTGAACGACAATATCATGTCAGCATCGTAAAGGTGCTCGACTACGGAAAGTAAATTAGTTAGTTCTTAATTTATTTTCTACATTTCTCTGGGTCATCATTGCAACATTGACTGTGGACATACTTACTTGTATTCGTCGTCATTACAGTCGTTGTATCTGTGCCACTCAAGAGACCGTTGTCTCCAAAAAGCTGCGCAACAATGGTTGAAGCGGTGTTAGTATCTAGGGAGTTGAGAACATCATCCAGTACCAGAAGAGAAGATTGAGAGTACACCGCTCGAGCAAGAGCCTGTTTGAAGTTAGTTTCTCCTCAAATCATTGAATATGTAAACAGGGCGGCTGACAATTCGCTGTTTCTGCCCTCCACTCAAGTTACAGCCTTCGCTGCCCACGAGTGCCAGATCTCCTGCGTCCAGCTGCTCAAAGTCTTTATCTAAACAGCAGGTCTTGACTACCTTCCAGTACCATTCCGATTCAAATCCACAATCACTTTGTATATTTTCCCTAATTGTTACGTTTTGAAGCCAGGGACTTTGGTCGCAATAAGCAATTGAGTTGGTAATGGTCCTAACGGAGCCTTGAGCCGACTCTTCTTCCCGTATAATGGCTTTAAGGAATGTCGATTTTCCGCAGCCAACTGGACCATAACCCATCGCGGTACAGCCTTTCGGGATGTGGAGTGTTATGTTGCTTAGAATAGGTTCCTCTGAACCAAACGAAACTGTTAAACCAGTAACTTCGACAGCATTTTCAAGCACGGTTAACCTGTTCATTTCAACGCTCTCGGCGGTAGATTCTTCGATACTCACGGCGGGCGTAGAAGAATTTATATGTTCGCGGCCGGTATATTCAGTGTCATCGACGTTCTCGCAACCCTCGGGGATCTCTCCGAGCAACAGAAATTTCTGAATACGAAGTACAGCAGCGTATCCGGCTGCCCAAAACGGAAGGCAAGCAATCAAGTTGTCCAATGGACCAGACACCAGTGCCACAACGGCAAGTGCTGTAAATATCTCGTCTGCTTCAAGTGATTGCGTTGACCTAGTCCAGAACAGCGCTCCTGCAATGACTAGGACCGGTGTTATGGCGGTCGTAAATGATGCTGGATGCATGTAAGTACAGGTCTGTCACGCATCTGTACTGAACATCTAAGCGTAGCTTACAGAGGGCATAGATACATAGACGAGAATGACGATCCTTCATGGAAGTCTCAATTTCTTCGTCTCTCAAATCTTGTAAATAGGCTGTCAAAGCAGGCGACAAGCCGCTCACTTTTATGCTCTTCAATTGGGCCAAAATGTTTGACGTTACTGCAACACGCAGTTGAACCTTTTCATTCCAAGCGAGTCGGGCCACGCCCATCCTTTTTGCGACATTGGACGACAAAAAAGAAGTAACTGTAGTGGTGGGTCAGTGTCTTAATCACTAATTTGGAAGAAGATGTTCTTCCTTACGAAGTGCTGGTACAAACACCAGAATGCATGCAGCTCCGACGACGGTCGCAAGAATGTAGAGACCAAGACTCAGCTCGATTACACTTGCGCCAATAGAATAAAACAATTTGACCAACATTTCGATGCCGCTCATGTCGGTGCTCATGAGAGAAACTGCTGCTGATTTGCTTAGCTCTTTGTAGCTTAGCTTGAACATCTTTTCATAGATTGCCACAGTAAACATTCCTCTGATACGGACAATCAGACGATTGTTCAGGTGCTCATAGCAAGCTCGCGTAACCTGGCGAGTTCAAAGCGTTAGCCAATATTTTTGAAGATGTCGTCTCGTCGCAAACCTTACAGCAATCCCAAAGTATATTACTGCTGCTGCACCAATCAAGCCTCCAATAACTTCTGCAGCTGTTCTGCCCTGCCCAACAGCGACGATTTACACGCTGCATCAGTAACGGCTGAGCAAAGACGAAGCCAATCTGGCAGGCTTTAGGAAGAACGACAACAGCGAATTCCAAAGGCATCGTTACCAAGCACGTCTTAAATAGAGCTAGCTTTGATGTTTTACTTGCTGCAGAAAGTAAAGTAAATAATCTTGGTCTAACTCAGCGATACGTTCAAGCAAACTAACCTTTGTCCCAACGTGGTGCAAACCTTGCGTGGAGGTTTTCGGAACTGAAGTCATTGCCCATGACTGGCAGGTGTTCAATTTCCATGACACTCTTGAAGCCCAAAAAGAGGGTTGAGTTTAACCAGATGAAGCATGACCTGTTCCAGAATCCACTAATTGTCTCCCGGCTGAGTTGCGACCGGAGCCGTATACTCTTCACGAGCTGTAACTTGGGAACTTCTTCAAGAGCTAAAATGGTGGTTTTCAAGACTGCAATGGCAACATGTATCCCAGCCAATACTCGTAATCCATCTCGAAGAAAGTATGACCGAGCTTTGGACACGTCGAAGAGCAAAGTCAGGCTGAGAAAAATACTCAAGAAGATAGAAGGGCTAAAAGAGTAGACATGCTCGGCGTACAGTATAACGCACGTACATACCGAGCCCAAGCATGTAAGAGTAGCTGCAGTAATGGATATATTTGTGCGATATAGCGGATTGATGCACCAAAGAACAATGTTGGCGATTGCGGCACCAACGAGACTGATACCTGCAGTCAGCTTCAGTGGTAAAAGGTGCCCAGACCGTACTTTGGGTCGAAGCTTGATGATTCTGAGGACAAATAGCGGGGTTACGAAGAATAGCAGAATAGCCGGTACAATTGCAAAGAAGATTTGCTGGAAGCGAAGAGTAAAGTCCGGCGAATTGGGCAGCAAGGGGCCAAGCCAGTTATCAGCAACGGTATAGCGCATAATCATTGTGATGCAAGGCCAATGACAATTGATATAAACGATTGCTTCTTCAAAAATCTTAATAGCCTTACTATTGAACAGGTCTAAAGGCTTTTATTGTGAGCCTGCAGAAAAAAATGCAAAGTGCAAGTAGACGTCGTAGTCGGTGTTTGTTGGCGCCAACATGGTCGCTACAGTTGCGGGCGGGGTACCCATTTCAGGCAGGTGAGGAAACCCCGCTTGCAGTAGGTGTCTCCAGTAAGACTACGACGCAACCCTTATCTAAGACTCTATACTACTTGTAATTTATTGTGCAACACAGTATAATGATGGCTATTCTCAGTGATAGAGTAGGCCGCTATGATTGTAGCATTTATTTGGCAGTAGTTTTACTAGAGGGCCACCGGCCCATGTTCTCGATTTGGTGGTGTGGCCTTACCTTTGGACGACTCACGACTCGTGGACCGTCCGGAGCGTATACAGTACCCGTGTTGGTTTAGGGGGTTAGGACCCTTTAATTAGCCACGTCATCTCATGTTTGTGGCATCATCCCCGGTCGAATACTAGAGCGCCGTGTATTTCAAGTCGAGAAATGCACTTTTGAACACGTTATCACATGTCCAGTCATCGTTTCTGCTATACCAATTGAGGCGGACACGTTTTCTGATCGGGTTAACCTTCCTCGGTCCCGTGGCAGGCAGCCTTTCCTCCTACGCGTCTCGGACAGCATAAAGGTATATCAACGTCGAAATTGCGCCATTTTGTCCCATTTGAAGCAACTCAAAGGGAATTGTCGTCAAAATGACTGCCAATATTGAGTTACACGACGTACTCATTATTGGCGCAGGCCTCTCTGGCATCAATGCTGCCCACATTCTTCGCCAAGAGCTTCCAAATCGCAAACTCACCATCGTGGAAGCGCGGAGCGTCATTGGTGGCACGTGGAGCTTTTTTCGCTACCCAGGTTTTCGATCGGACTCATCCATGACATCGTTTGGTCTCGATTGGTACCCATGGAAGCACAATCATCTCATGGGCCAGGGCCACGAGATCGCAAAGTATCTGGAAGAAGCCGCCAATGTGGATGGAACAATGGAGCATATCCGTTTCCGGCACAGAGTCGTCGAGTGCGAATGGAGCAGTGAAGAGAAACTCTGGACGCTGCTCATCGATGCGGGTGGGCAGAGAAAGACGTTCAAGGCGAATTTTGTCCTGGCATGCACTGGATACTACGCCTATGACAAGGCAATGGAGACCACAATCCCCGGAATTGAGCAGTTTGCAGGCCAGGTTGTATACCCACAGTGGTGGCCAGAAAATCTGGACTATGCTGACAAGGACATTGTTGTTGTTGGCTCGGGAGCAACAGCCGTCACAATCATCCCGTCCCTGGCGGAAAAGGCGGCGCAGCTCACCATGCTCCAAAGAAGTCCGTCTTACGTAGCCTCGCAGCCAACCCAAAGCACAGTCAGAAAATTACTCCGTGCCATACTTCCAGACTACTGGTCGTCTTGGATCTGCTGGTGGAAGGATGTTCTGTTTGAGTTTACAATTACCCAGTTGATGCTCAAGTTCCCCAGTCTTGGGATATTCATCTTGGGAATTGGTCTCAGACTGGAACTACCGAAGGATGTCAGCATCAACCCACACTTTCGACCTCGTTACAATCCAATCGAGCAACGCCTTTGCCTGTGTCCAGATGGCGACTTCTTCCAAGCCCTTGGCCGCAACAACTGCGACATTGTCACAGACACAATCGATACTGTAACAAAGGACGAAATCCTCCTGAAATCAGGAAAGAAGCTTCAGGCCGACATAATCGTAACAGCTACTGGCCTGTATTTCCAGACTCTCGGTGGGATAAAGCCCCGTGTAGATGGCCAAGTCATTTCTCCTGGTGATCACTATACCTGGCGCGGATGCATGCTCGAAGACCTGCCCAACATGGGCTTCATCATGGGTTATGTCACGTCGTCCTGGACACCCGGCGCATCTCTCATGACAAAGACGCTGGCACGAGTGATCAGGGAGATGGAGAACTCAGAGTCCAAGGTTGTTGTTCCAAAGCTGGAGCGCTACAACGGCATGCCGGCGAACCTGGCGGTTGATGCGACGAGCAACTACTTTGTCAAGGCGGCGGATCGGATTCCCAAATCGATAGGCAAAGGTGTATGGTATGGACGAAAGAATTTATGGGTTGATACATGGGCGTTGCTTTTTGGCGATTTGCGAGAAGGATTGAACTTTGAGGGTGTTGCCGCCGAGGGCAAGAAAGAAGTTTGATTGGCAGCCTGCTTTTTGGTACTTGTACTCTAGCGCGTCTTATTCCTACAGCTCACTTCTTAATACTTACGTTAGAAGGTATACTTGGTAGAAAGAATCCTTTTCTGCGTGCTTCTGTCACTTTACGGAGCTACCTCGCTGCACCGATAAATGTCGGTCCTCATATGCGTCCTTGAGTAAATGCGTATTGTTATATCAGCCGCCACCGCTACAAAAGGCTAAAGAGCACCAGGCAGAACCATTGTGCCGGGACAACACACCCAATCCGACAGAGCGGGAGGAAACGTGGCTTGCATTCTTCACGCGCCGGTAGTCATATATATTGTACGGAGTACGGAGCAGTGTTTTGTGGTTCGTTTCCAGCAGCATGGGAATGTTTAATTCCCGGCCGCCGAATAGGAAGCCGCCACGCAATTAGGCGTCTGCAAGCAAGGGGGCACCCCCGGCTCGGCTTTGGGGCCACCTTGGAACGAATGGAGAAATGTACTTTGTCTGTTGACTTTGCGGGACTGTTTTATAGAGAAGTGGGCAGAGTATGCATACGATTTAGGGCGGAGAATGAGACGCTTTTGGGATGTTTTTGGACGGGTATCTTCAAGAAGGCTGGCGCGTGGTCCAACTTACACGTGGCTTTGGCTGTCACCGGTCCCCTGTGCCTGGCCATTGGCCGTGTCTGTGGCTCTTTTGCTTGAATTGTAGCTTCTGTTTGTATGAGCCAGCTTCTAGTTACACAAGATCTGCATTTCGCGCTCGGAAATGGTAGTGTGTATTTAAACTACAGCCCGTCGGCTATGCGTGCAGTCTGCACTACATGACAGCTCAGGTTTGTTGTTTTCGCCAGTAAACACTGCAGGCAGCAATATCGAGCGAGCAGGAAAAGGCATTTGTAATAAATGATAACACAAAAGTGGCGGGCAGTGGCATTATTGTGGAGGATGTCGACGTGGCGGCATTTGCTTCCTTAAGAGTACGTCGTAGTTGTGTAGAATTTGCCAGCCGAGGTTAGTTGAATGATTACTGTCTTGCGCCCTTAAAAGAGGCATTGATTTATAGCATGTATGGTTTATACAGTATTGACGGCTTTGTCTAAGTATACAGTTTGACAGCTGAGACTATGTATGACCAGCATGTTTCACACCTCCAAGTGCAATCGCCAACAGTGTCGCAACGAATTGGCACGTTCCCCGGAAGAGGCGCTAGAAGACTTGGGGCAATTTTTCACGCTCTGACAGAACACAAATGCGCCTCCCCAGGGAAGACTATGCAGGCTGACTCAAAGCTTACTATAACTCGTAACTACATGCCGGACAAGCACCAAGCACCCATGCCCCTCCTCTGGAGCCTGACTTGGCCCCCTGCACTATCATCTCAACGGCAGCGGAGTGGTGACAGACTGCATAACCCTGGGGACATGATTTGGCTTTTGGGGAGATGGCGGCTGTTTCGCATCATAGGCCATAATAGCGGTGGTGCGCACGAAGGAGTAAACAAGTTTCCGGTGGTGGCTATGGCTTGGAGAGGCTGTAGATTGAGCACATGGCACCACTGATCGCCAATTGACTTCTCTCCTGGCCGTGTGGGTTGGTGAGCGGGTGTCGCCGTCCCGAGAGACCCAGTTACTGCAGCATTGTCGGCTTTGCTACGGACGTACAAGCTCGCAAACATCTCTTGCAATCACGCAGAGGATCACAGCCCATGCAACAGAGCGGCGCGGCGCGCAGTGCGCAGTGTTCAGTCGCTCACCGTCACATTCAGACGTGGTGTCCTAGAGACGCAGGCTTTTGTAAGACCCCCAATACCAGGGGGGCTTACATCGTCCTGAAGCTCATGCAGCCTACGCCATGCAGCATTGCATCGAGCCAAAGACATTGTCTCTCCCCACACTGAAACACAGCGGAGCGGTCGGTCTTGCTTCCAGAGGGTGCGAACTCGCAAAGCGTGCTGAACGAGAGTCGGTTGTTCATTTACGAGGGTTCAGACATGCTAATCATGCAACTCCCGACGCCAAAGTGGACTGAATGTTCAACGCCACAGCGCGCCATTTCTCCACCAAGACCACGTCTGCCGATGCGCCATGGAGACAAGCAAAAGGGAACGTTGATGCTTGAAAGTTCCACTTTGCCAGCACGGCTGCTCCCGCCTTTTGGCGTGACCCGGTGGTCCGACACTGGTTCTGTGATAGGCCGGGGAACGTAGTCAGTATAACACAGTACAGATGCAAGAAGCGACATGTACCTCTGCGTAACATCAATGAAAACTTGGTAAGGGTATTGAGTGTTCTAAAACTGCAAAAGATGATGGGTTAAAGGCATCCCCTCTGGCCAACTTGACAGTCTAACCTGCGTCTGATTCACAGCGTCGCACTACTGCGTTTTTAGTGTTACTACGACGTATCCCGTTTCACTAGTGTGAGTATACTTCTCAGTGTATCTAAGCCCTGATTTCTAATATCTCTAACTTTTGCTCGAAATGCCTACTATAGACATCGTTTCACGTCTATCATGCTTCTCCGGTCTGTACCTTTGAGAAGAATTGACCACCGCGCCCTCGTTTCTATTGACAAGCTAGAGTATGTATCGACACCCATGCTCCATATCTGCCGTGGTCAGTCTAGGGCCTGCTATCAGAGTACAATACATACTGTAATTAGTTGACAGCCTGCCGGGGTGCTCGGCTCTTTTGCATCCTCCGGGCAAGCGGCTTTTGCTGTTGTCCACTAATTTCTCCCTAGTCACAGCCTTTTCTCGGGCTCCTATTCCAAAGCGGGCAACGACCCTGCCTGTGATGGTGTGTAGCCCCTCGTCATGTCTGGCTTTAGCTCTCTGCTAATTGAACTGGCCTGCGTTTTCGATGCACTTTCCAATTACAGGGCTTGGTAAACGGCACCCTCTATCACGAAAGGTCTCCTGCCACACTCCGTGTCCAGGTACCTTGTGTGGTAGGTTCTCCTAAAACTTGTACCCTGTCCTCTCCTTCTTGGTATACATACCAGGGTCCCGATATATGTAAAAATGGCCGAGAGCCTGGTTGCCGGATTTCTGTGTATGAAACAATGAATTGACACTTTCAGCTTTTCACATCCACACACACCGCGTCGACCGATATCACGATCTGATCAAAGAGCCGAATTGCTCTTCTCCAGCCCGTATTGCGTAGCTCATCACTATCCCACGCTCCCATACAAGCCTCGAAAGCTACGAAAAAGGCGTTGCTTTTCACTTCCGTCTCACGTTCTGTCACCAATGCATAGCAGCATGCGTGCTTAAGTCGAACGACCTGCACCTTACAAAAAAAATTCCGAGAGATATCACATCAGCAACACATCTTCCAGCTTCAATATGCACAGCTCGATGAATTGTTAAGGCTGGCTAGAACTCCTGTATAGCACCTTCCTTCTTTAGACGCTCAACCGATTTCAGTTTCCAGACTCCAATTACCACTTCTGCTCAATGGCTCACATTCACAAGCCTTGACAATGGAGCATTTTACTGCTCTCACGCGTTTCTCTCTCAGCGAAGCCACCTTGTACGTCTGCTTGACAGCCCTCGTCTTTCTTGCAGCCCGTCAATTTCGACAATGGTATCGCCTGCGACATATACCCGGTCCTACATCAGCAGGATGGAGCAAATGGTGGCAGCTACGCAGCGCCATGGGAGGCGCGTACCATGAGCGTCTAAAGGATGCCGCTGAAAAGTATGGTACGTTACATCTATGTTTGCAATTGGATAGACATCTATAATTTTGCTATCTTGTTACTAATAACAGCTTGAACAAACAGGACCGCTCATACGAATTGGTCCGTCGCAGCTACTGTCGTCTGACCCAGATGTAATCCGACGAATATCTGCAGTTCGCAGTAGCTTCACCAAAGGGAAATTTTACCAAAGCGGCCGCATTGTACCTGGTGTCGACAATGTAGTTTCAACGCGAAACGAGGTCAAGCACAAGGCAATGCGCGCACAGATGGCGCCAGCGGTACGAGGCTATATAACGTTGGACTAAAAGTGCTCCCACTTCTGACATTTTCTACTCCAGTTCTCTCCAAAAGAAAACGCAGGGTACAGCTTCGAGCCGGGCATCGATCACCAACTATTGGCCTTTATGCAACTTTTGGACACCAAGTACATATCCACGTCGACCGATACAAAGCCATTCGACCTCGCCGAAAAGACGCAGTTTTACGCACTCGACGTAATTGGGGATATTTCTTGGGGAAAACCGTTTGGCTACTTGGAAACTGATCAAGATTTATATGATTACAATACAATCAACATGACTTCATTACCAGTCATGGACCTGATATCCGTCTTTCCTTGGCTGGGCCGCCTCGCTCACACCTGGCCTTTGCGCTTGGTATTACCAAGTGAGGGCGACAAGGTTGGCTTTGGCCGGCTAATGGGGTAAGCTTGAGAAATTAAGCAATTGCGTCTTCAATTATTGCTAACACAATGCCTCTAGATTTGTGCGCATGTTTGTGGAGAAGCGCATCAGTTCAGAATCAACAGGCATCAAAGACATGATGCAAATACACATCGACAATGGAATGACATCTGATGATCTAATTCAGCAAAGTTTAATTTCCATGTAATCTGCTCTATATCCCATCATGCTTAGACTTGTACTAATGTGTTTAAGAATTGCCGGTTCCAACTCTACAGCTCATGCTTTGCGAATGACATTGCTGTCTCTCATCACCGCCCCCTCGAAGCTCAACGCACTTTTGAACGAGATTCACCAAGCATCCTCCAGTGTCAACTCACCAATTACGTGGTCTCAGACGCAGCGACTTCCGTATTTGCAAGCCGTTGTTCGGGAAGGACTAAGAATGTGGCCCCCTATTGGAGGCCTCGGGTTCAAGAGCGTGCCCCCAGGCGGAGAAACCATCAACGGCTATTACGTTCCAGAAGGCACCGAGATTGGTCAAGGGTTTCTCGCCGTCGGGCGCTCAGAAGCTGTATGGGGGCAGGATGCCAATGTATTTCGACCGGAGAGATGGCTTGATACCACCGAATCTGAGCTCAAAAGAATGATATCCGCAGTTGATACTCACTTTGGCGCAGGCAAGTATTCATGCATGGGAAAGCCAATTGCCATGATGGAACTGCACAAGGCAGTTTTTGAGGTATGTGAGAATTTGGTTCGGGAAGAATCTCACCAGGACTAACCTCTCATTTTCGTTTAAAGCTCACAAAACGATACGAGTTTTCCGTTGTGAACCCCGAGAGGCCACTCAAGACGCACGCCTCTGTTTTCGTCTTTGCCTCAGATTTCTGGGTCACAATGACAAAACGAGGTCCATAATGTGACTGCCAAAGTGAACAATTTGTCCTGAATGAGACCAATTTTTCGTTTACAGCCAGAACCACATGCGCATTGGCAGCTTCTATTTCCGATACAATTGTTTTCACTGCTTTAGATAACAGACATGAGACCCTGTACTCTTCAAGCGGCCGTCCTCCGATATGGGGACCCTGGGTGGTTTGCAAGCGTTGAGTAATTGCTTTCCAGCGTATGCTTCTATTGACGTCTTAGCCTTGTTTTTACTTTAGACACCGGTTTGCTTATATCTAATTAGCTGGATATTAAAGTTGTTAAACGAAGAAAATGCCATTTGATACGTGCATTATCTAAGGTATCACCAAATTGTGGTTACACAGAAATCCCTGTGTGCCGCTAACTGCAACGGTGCATATAACGGCCAAGCCATACAACATTTAAACGTGGCAAAAGCCTGTGCAACTCACACTCTAGAAAGAGAAATCGGCAAATCCCACACCTCAGGCCGCTGCAGGAGACTCCAAGATGCAGCGCACGCTGTAAACCTGACTCCGCCTATGAGTTGGCTATATTCATATGTATTCATTCGCACTCACACGCCACGAAACGGTAAGAAAAGTGTACTAGATATACGTATTTGGGTGGGTATCTTTATATGCATCCTCGTATCCAACATGACTATGCCACATCATCACCGTCCTGTTCCATCTCAAACGGCCGACTCGGTGTCGTCCCCAGGCTTTCTAGGCCTCTCTCTCCAGCAAGCTCGGTTGGTACTCGCGCTGCAGCCGCAGCCGCCTCAACGCCAGGCAAAGCATTTCCTCCTCCCTGGCCCATTGCCTCTTGATACTTTTTCCCCGTCTCGTCCAGAAGAGCCTGTACCTCGACCTCTCTGGCCGCTACATCGCTCTTTTCCTTGTTCAATTGCTCCACTGACTCCGTCTTGCTCTTCAACTGGCCCTCCATCTCCGCCAAGGTAGCCCGCAGCCGCGCAAGACACTCTGCCAAGCTGGGAAGCGGCGTAATCTTTGCAGGAATCTGGAGGAGTTCCTTTGCAGGATCTTCGCGGGCGGGTTTCTTCAGCCCTTCCATGCCCGCGCGCGTCTGGCTCGCTTCGTATGCCATGCGATGCTCGGCGTCGCTGTCGGATGACGAGTCCGATGTATGCCCCTCTGCGGTGTTGATGAGCTCTGCCATCTTGGCGCGGTCGCGCTTGCGGCGTTCTTTTTCTGCACGCTTGCCGAGCGATACGCCACCGTCTTCAACGTAGTCGTCGAAACCTTCGCCTAGCTCCTCATCTTCGGCTACCAGGCGTGATTCGTCCTTCTTTTTGCGGCCTAGGTTGTCTAGGCTGTTGTCGTCGTCGTCTTCGACGGACAAGAAGCCTTCTTCCTGTGCTAATCGTGCTCTGCGCTCTTTCCGCTCGCGGATTTCGGCGTCGGTGAGGATATTTGTTTTTGGTGTAGATGTAGTAGCCCCTGCGCCTGCGCTTGGGGAGTCGACAACTAGGGCGCCGTCTAGCTCAGATTCGTCCAACTCCATCTCGTCTGCTGGGTCGGTCTGTAGGGAGGATGTGTCCATGGGTGTCGTCGGTGTAGATGATTGTAGTTCGTCTAGGTATTCTTTGCTATATCGTGGCCTGTCGTCTTCTTGTTCTGGGGATCGCGTGGGAATACCGCGCATGGCGATGCCACGCTTGAGAGCACTATTCTCCAGTGCTCTTTGTCCCAGCGACGACGCTTTGGCAGTGGTCGCATTACTGTCTTCTTCATTATCACCGTCGGCAGCGTCCCCTCCGAAAGAAAGTTTCGACTTTGGCGCCTTCTTCTTTGTCTTTTGTGAGCCAAACTTTGGTCTCACAACCACCGGTCCGTCGTCTTCTTCATCGTTGCCCGTGGAAGACAAATCGCCATATTCAGCTTCAGGATTAAAAGATTTTCGTAAACCGGACTGTCGAAATGATTTCTTTCCCGAATTCGAGCTCTGTTTTAGTCGTGGCGCTTCTGATTTGTCCAAGGTCTCAGTCGCAAGATCTTGCAGATTTGGCTTTGGTTTCGGGAACCTACCCTCATTCTGTGCACCACTTTCGGCAGAGTTTTCCGTCCCCTGCGCGCCCCCTTCGTCATCTTCGCTCACTTTTATTACACGAGCTTTCCGCCGCGCCCCAAATGAACTCATTGTGCTTGCTGTAGAAAGTTGAAAGCGGTACCGTGGTGTTGACGTTGATGCCTATAATATGTTTATCTAATCTGCACGTGACCCATTTTTGGTGATGCTTCTGCTAGAACTTCGAGCCTGAAGCGTGACCGTCGCATCGCCATTGAAGTCGATACATTTTCTACAATTTAATCGCTCAAGATGGCGCCCGCCCAGCCTGAGCTCAAGAAGGTACGCTGAAGCTCGTTTAGGCTTATTTGGCCACTTAGACGCGCTTGCGCTGGTCGTGCAGTTCGTGTCGCGTGTTGAAGTTTTGAAGTTTTGAAGCTAACTCGTCGCAACAGTACCTCGACAAGAGGCTGTTTGTGCAACTGAATGGCAGCCGCAAAGTCATTGGAGTTCTCCGCGGATACGATGTACGTTGAACCGATTATCTGGGTTTGCAATTGCTGAAGTTAATGTGCTGGTTGTAGGTCTTTTTGAACATTGTTCTGGACGAGGCGGTCGAGGAGAAAGAGGGTGGTGAAAAAGTCAAACTCGGCATGGTGGTACGTACTATCCAAAGTTCATTTCGCCGGCTCGTTTGCAGTAGGGGTTTGCTGACATTTTATAGGTCATCCGAGGAAACTCGGTGGTCATGCTGGAGGCTATGGAACGCATCGGCGGCGACGACAGACAACACCGATAGGGCTGGAGCGCGCGTGGGGAGACACCAGTCGGATTTGCTTTTACTTGTTTGGCGTTTTCGGTACAAAGGGACGATGTTGATCAGAAAAGAAAATGTTGGAACCGAGATATACAGGGTATTTAACGTCCTTGGCAGATAAAAACAAGGATATAGAGAAGGTTGAAAACGAAATACTACGCCTTGTTGGCCCAAGCCTTTTCGTCGTACCATTCCATCATTTCGCCTCCGTAGGTTTTGTGCCATCCTTTGATACCGCCTTTGAGGATGATGGCCTTGATGTCTGTCTCGCCCACTTCATTCAGGTAATCCTGCATCCAGGAGGCAGTACGTGTGCCTCGGCCTGCTGAGCTCCCTGGGGTATGCTGTTAGGCTTTTAGGCAAGTCGCAAAGATATCTTACTTGCTTACCGCAGTAGAAGATTACGCGTGTGATACCAGCCTGCTTGCAGAGCTGGTACACTATTGGTCGGGTTTGGTAAAAGGACTGCGCGGGGAGGTTAATCGATGTGGCAATTGTGCCTCCGTCCCAGTCGGTGCGGCGCACGTCGACTAGCAGGAAGTCTCTGTTGTCGTGCTTTCCTCCTTGCTTGGTCTTTTCTAGTAGCTGCATGACCTCTGTGTTCTCCATGGTGTCGCAGGTGGCTTGCGGCTCAGGCAAGTCTGCCCACCATGGAGCATCAGATCCTTGCTGTGCCGGGGCAGATGACATTGTTGCTTTAAAATTATAGCTTTTGTAATAGTATTTTGTTTCAAACAATAGGGTTTCTATATAAGAAAGACGTAAGTAAAGGCCAGCTCAACTTGAGCTAACTAAAATAGAAGGAAGTGGATGTGTAAGACAGAGCCGGTTGTCGCTTGACATCGACTGGTGAGCTCGTCCATGAAAAAGATCCAGCGGATCGAAGACATTCAGAATGTATGATAAGATACTCACTCTGCAACTCTATATTCTAACTGAGAGGCCCAACTGAGGTATAGTAGCCGCCAATACTTAATCGCGCACAGATACAGGCAAGGTCGATTGCAGACGTCAACGGCGATCGTCTTGTCCGGTGGATACGGTGCTCACGAAGGATTGCGGCCGGCAAGAACAGGAACAAAACGTCGAATCGATACGCGTGTAGCAATAAGCTTGATTCCTAACCCGTACTCGTAGTTGCGTGGCAATTGGAGTCTAAAAGCGTCTGCGTCCAAGTGCGGAGTAACTGTGAGGTAACAAAATGCCGGGTCGTCGAAATGTGGCCGAAGTGGTGCGGGGATCATCCCCATCCGCCGCGGAGTCTCCAAATTAACTCTACATTCTGCTGTGATAGGTCATGGTCGTCGGGTACAGGTGCCTTGAATAGCTGCACGCTATGATTGGATTTACAATTCATTATTCACTTGAGTGAGATGAGTTTCGAATCGTACCTCTTTAGAAACATCACAGCAAGAAGGATTCAGCCCAGTCTGGCTCTTACACAATCACAACAGGAAACAATGGATTCTTTAGTCATGCAAAATCCCCGTAGCTCCGCACCAACTTGTAATGACTAGCGCGCCCATGCGCCAGCCAAGACAGGCGGCGCCTCGGTCTTTGCAGAGCCCTCTTCTCCAAAGCTAATCTCCTTCAGGCAGGTCACATCAAGAAAGATGGCAGCTACCTTACAGCCCACCGGGATGATGATGCAAAGCTGGGGTTGTGTGTTTTCGCGTTGTGGAGGTTAAGAAGAAATCGTTCGTTTATAAATAAGGAGGCCCTTGCCGCATATCGGATGTAACAGTGTCAATTGGGAAAATCGAGATACCAATTCGCTAACCAGTGGCAAAGGTATGTAAGTTTGTGAGATTGTCTCAAGTATAGTGTGACAAAGGTTCGAAGTCGCTGATACAAATACGCAGCTTCTGTGTCTCTTTTCTCTACTACCAAACACTTGAACAGGCAGTTGGGCAACATGAAAGGCTCTACTCTCGCCTGGGCTGCCTATGGCACCGCGGCCGCAGCGTCATCCCTCCCTCAGCATGGCCCGTTTGAAGCCATTGACCCCCAGAATTGGGTCAACCCGGACGACATGGTTTGGGAGGAGTATACCGCGCCTCCTGACACTAACTGGAACGATGCTTCTCGCAAAGGATCTGAGCGAAACTTCAACATCGCCCTAGTTGTCGTTGACTACGACGACATGCCGCTGGTTGTCACCGGGCCACCAAACTCTACCATCTTTGAAAACCCTATGCCCGAAGCGGCTAACATTCCTCGAGAGGATGTCCCAGCCCATTACAGAGACCTCTTGAACAAAGTCACTGAACTTAATCGCGGGCACACGCTCCATGAGTACTGGATGGAAGACTCTCGCGGCCGTTACGGTGTTGATTTGACTGCCTTTGGACCGTACAAGATGCCCTCTCTGTCTTATCAGTATGGTATCGTCGACTACATGAACCCAGGTGCTTGCCCCGAAGGCAAGACTTGTGGTATTAGCCTGCGTGATGACTCCTTTGCTGCTTGGCGCGACGACGTTGGAAACGACACCGTCAACTCATATGAGCTGACCTTTATCCTCTCCGCCGGCCAGGATGAGTCCTCCACCTGGCAAGAGTTTGGCGAGATGAAGTTTGCCACCGAGGATGACGTTCCCGACGCATTTGGTCCTCCCGCCGACTCTGGGCTGCCAAACTTCGCAAAGACTAGATATGTTCCTTGGTCCTCGTGGGCCTCTGCCTCCTCTGTCTGGCCCAATGCGGGTGGCGGCTCTTCCCTCCAGTGTGAGAGTTCCGGCATGGCGACATATGCCCACGAACTGAGCCACCTTCTCGACATCCCTGACAACTACAACAACCCCTATGGCGAGCCCCCGAGGCGCTCGTACACCGGACCTTGGTCCATGCTCTCCCGTGGTACCTTTAATGGCCCTGGTGGCCCGCACAACAGATGGCACATTCCCGCCTTGCAGGGAGGTGCCCTGGGTTCTCTTCACAGCATGCGGGACAAGCTGCAGCTCGGCCTCATCACCAATGACACTACCCTCTCCGTCGACCGTGACACTCTTGCCAAGTCTGGCTCTATCGTTTCGCGCATCACAGCCCGTTCCGTCATTTCCGACTTGATGGGCATCCGCATCTTCATGGACAAGGACCTGTCACCTGCCTGCAACACCACCACCGATCTTCTTTGCGACGGAGGCAACTACGATGCCTACGACTTTGAGGTTATCGACCGCATGGGCGCTGACTCGTTCCAGCCCGACTCAGGCGTCATGATCAGCAAGATCAAGGTCGCGCCTAACCCGCCCTTCCAGTGGACCATCGACGCCAACCCGCAGGACATTGAGCTCGTCGACTTTGTTCGTCCTAACGGCACCAAAGCCATGATCACCATGGGCGACTACCGCCAGCTCGCCGACGCCTTGTTCCACGCCGGAACTGAATCCGGCAGTGAGTTCGAGCACATTGACGAAGCCAACGGCCTGCACCTCTACGTCATCAACCCTCACCGATCCGCCGAGGGTGTCTTGTCTTACACTGTCGGTGCTCGCTCCCTCGACGCCAAGGACAAGAACGACTACGGTGTCAGCATCAAGAAGGGCAGGGTCCTCAAGACATCCGAGCAGTCACCTACCAACGGTGGCGTTTTCTGCAGCTTCGACATTACCAACAACGGCACATTCGCTGACTCGAACAAGGTTGAGGGCACGCTTGCTGACCACATGCAGTCTGACATTTACAGACTCAGTGCGTCTACTGAGTCATCTGGCTGGAAGGTGCAGCTGCCCAACGAGCTGGCCACTGCCAAGTTTGGTGACAAGACGACCGTCTTTGTTGCTGCCGGTGCAACTGATGATGCTGACAACGTGGGTGTCGTCTCTTTGACTGTTACTTCAGAGTCAGACAAGACTGCTGTTGGCACAGCCAAGTGCAAGATCCCCAAGGATACCTCTAGCTGTATGGCTAAGCAATCCTAAGTAAGCAGTAGCGAAGGATAAATGGTTATAAGATGTACAATTTGAGGTGTGACCTGCACATGTTGCGTTCATTGGACAAAAATGCACGCCATTGAATGCCATAGCTTTTGGTCAATGAAAATACAAAGTATAAATATTACGCATCGTTCGTTATTCGTTCAATGTGTGTTAAGTAAATAACCGTTTTCCACCGAAACCCTACCAACTCCTTGTTTTCCAAACAAAACCTATTTCTATTGCTCCACCGTTCCCATGGAATTCATAATAACAGCACCCCAGTCAAGATAGCCATCAAACCAAACAGTTGGGTCCACCCCAGTCAACAGGTCGCTCCTCCAGGGAGTACTTCCATAAAAGTTTTGCATCTGCATCTGGTCCGGAGGCATGTTGGGGTTCATGCCATCCCAGGTAGCTCCCGCCATGTTGCCCGGCTGCTGTGGGAAAGATGTAACATCCCAGTCGCCCATGCTTGTATCCATGTCTGCTTTGAGTTGCTGACTGGGGGAGTGATTTTCGCCTTCCTTTGACACGAGTTCAGCCCAGCGCTCCAGCTTTGCTCTGGTGATGCGAACTTTGAGCGCCGTCATACTCCATACATTATTATCAGTGTTGCCAGAGTCTGTCGAAGAAATTTGAAATGTCGCATTTGCCTGTTCAAAGCGGTTGCAGATTGTCGACAGAATCTCACTTATGTTAACCATTAACCCGGGATGGGTCTGCAACTGTTTCCGTAGGGATGCAACCGCAGCAGGCAGGTCTGGGTCCACATCGCATGGCTGAATTGCCTGACTGTCGACCGTCATTCCTTTCGAAAAGCTCGGCCTACCGGTTTGTGATGCGGCGGTTCCTCGTCGTGTTTGGGCCTTTGGCTCAAATGACGGCAGACCTTGTGTGGGCGCTCCATCAGATGTGTCTGCTGGCTTAGGTGCAATCAGTTGAGCCCAGCGTCCAAGCATGGTCAAGGCATATACAAGCTGAGAAGCAACAGCTGTAGTCTGGCAATAGTACTGCGAAACAGGAACCGACAGCCAGTTATCAAACCATGCCGTAAGGGCAGCGCTTGTATGGTAAATGCGATCTAGCGGTGTTCCAGCACCGGCAGAGCTTGAAGTAAAGGACTCAGCTAGTGAAGATATCAACGCTTTGTCGACAACTGGAGGCTCATAAAGTCGCAACGTGGCTGTATTAAAATATATTTGGATTATTTCTATCGTATTAAGGTCAGCTGCTGTATCATGTGAGATTTAACAAGAAACTTACTATCATTCTTTAGGTGATCAGGCAGGCCATCACGTAATCTCTCGAGCTCATTCTTGTATGATGAAACGTATACGGGTGCCGGCGCTTTGGGAACAGATGTAAATTCCTCAACAGTGGTATCTCTTGGGTTAAGATCGGAAATGCGCTGGATGAGGTGCTGAATCCGCACCAGAAACACCAGGTTCACATCAGTATCATACTCTTTGCCAGCCTCCAATATTCGAAGGCATTCTTGAACGTATGACGTATATCTCATTGACTCGATTCTTCCAAAGACGGTGGCCATGCTAGGATTGATGAGCGACAATATCTTAGTCAAGAGGACCCCAAAATACTTACGATGAGGCGAGGAACCAGACTCCCATAAAGACTCTCCTTTCCTCATTGCTTCTGGAGTTGGGCACAGGGGGTTGCGCTGCCATAACACGAGTGCCTTCATGAATGATGGGGTGTCTGTTCAAGCCCATCTCACCAACAAGAGAAATGGCCAAAGAAATGAGGTTATGCAGTTGGGCGTGTGCAAAGCAATGGTATTGGTACCATCCGAGAATAACAACGAGACCGAGAAGCAGATCCATTGAGCGCTCTGAGCGAATTAGCATGTAGTCAGCGAGATGCTGCTTCAGATTGTACATCTGGGCTCGCATCGATCGCAGACTGCGGAATGAGGTGACCATTCGAATAGAAGCCATCAGAAATGGGCGAGAAGATTGCAAAGAAGATGCTTTGGCATGTGATGGAATTATAACAAATGGATATAACGGCTGCAGTTGAGACCTGTATATGTCCAAGGCGGTCTCATCTGAATCTGGCGGTGGAGGGGCATCGCCACTTTCAGGTCGGCAGATGCAGTTCTGCTGGCCAAAGGAATTATAGGTAGGTGGGATTGACCAAGACTTGGGTTTCTGGACGGCAGACGATGCCGTCGGTGAAGTCGTAACTTGTGAAGGGGTCTCATAGTCATACTGCTCGCCGCTACCAGGCGTGCTCTGGGTCTGATTGCGGTGTTGCTGTGGCTGTTGATGGACTTGTTGATGGCCTTGATGCTGTTGGTGTTGAATATGTTGTTGTTGTTGCTGTTGTTGCTGATGCTGATGCTGCTCTTGCTGTTGTTGTTGTTGTTGCTGGCTCTGCTCCTGCTGCTGTTGTTGCTGGTTCTGTGGAAGCTCGCCTGTTGCTTGTAACAAACTTACCAAGCCATTCAAGCGCTCCTCAATTTGAGCCGTTCTCCTAGGCGATTCTGGTCAGCGGCAGGGACGCCAGATTTTATCCTATAGCATTGAAACTCACGATGGCTTAGGTTGTCTCTTCTTGCGAGGGCGATGTACTTGATCTGTACATTCCTTAAGAAGTCTCTCACATCTGTTGGAGAATGGATCAGTCGTCGTGTTCATAAAGTAGCAGCATCTTACCGCCGATGAAACCCAAAAGGCCATCAAGGTTGTTTCCAATTGGCTCCCATTGCATCGCTGAACATGAACCACTCACCTATCACATTTTGAGCCAGGGGTCTCATTCGAGCGAATGCACTTTGCCTTCGCCGTTGCGCAGGCAGCACATGCAGCGCCCCATTTCGCCGTCGGCAATTTGGGCCGTTCCTCTGGAGGTTTGCTGGGCATCCTCCTGGCGTCAATTAACAGAGACACGTTCTCGTGACAGTCAGCCTCGTCTCTGTTCCTGCAGCAAACTATCACGTGTGGCTAGTGTCCGTCTCAACGCCCGGGGTTTCGCAGTGGATGCTGTCAGGCGGCAATACGGGTAAAAGAGTCTTTGATGAAGAGGATGCTATGGGAACGGCAATTTTGCAAATCTCCGTTGACATCGTGGGTTAAAACTGGGGCCGAGGCTACCAGCCACACCTGATTCTGCTTGACAGGTGGGGCTGCCTCACTGAGAGGACTCCGTAGTCAAGGTGAAGCTTCAGGGAAATGGATGAAACAGCTAGACACCACGCTTTCGAAGCTCCATCAAGCCGGTATAGTTTGGGGCGATGCCAAAGCGGATAATGTCTTAATTGACCGCAATGACGATGCATGGATTATAGATTTTGGTGGCAGTTACACCGAAGGTTGGGTTGACAAGGCGCTGGCTGGAACGATAGATGGCGACACAATGGGCATGGCCAAGATACGAAAGCTTCTCTTCTCTGTCGAGCATAAAGAATGAAACCATATTGACGGTGACGGTGAGCATATTAGCGTACATATCGATTAGAACAAAAAGGTAATTTAAGAATTTGAATTGCCTTGATAAAACTATGAAAAAGTGACCGCTGTTATATATTTCAGCTCAATTGCTTTCGTGCAAAGAACCATTTCTCTTCCACAACTTCTGCTTATAATACATGTGGTGACTCAACACACGTTCTGAGCTCTTATGCATTACCTGCAAAACTCACACGCCCTCTTAGCATCATACCATCTTTCAAAATCCACAAAAACTGCTGCTTTACTTGGACCGCGATACCCCTGCGCCAATGACACCTGGCAGCTGCTCCTCACCAATGCTGTACAGTAGACCAATAGCAAAGTACACTATTCCTGCCAAGAAAACTCCTGAGGTTGCAAAGAGCCAGAAGGGAACACTGATGTCTTGCTTGCCGCAGGTAGGTCCACCCCAATGCGTCACGCTACCAGACTTGGACTCCGTGCCGATGCAGTGGCAGATATAGCAGACGTCACCTTCCTTGGGGTCCGCTGGTGCAGTGCCATACTTGTTTGTGCAGTTGCCACGACCGGAACAGTTGTCGGTCGCTTCCATACAGCTCTCTTGCGAGTTGAAGCACGCTGGAATCGGTCCTTTGTGGTGCGACGGGGCTGAGGAAGTCGGCGCTGGTGGTGTCGTTGTCTCGGTTTCAGCAGCCTCTTCCGGGGCAGAGATGACTTGCTCGGCTTGTCGACGGCGGAGTTCCTGGGGCTTGTCCGACCAGTGCTGCGGCTCCGAGTTGGCAGCCGCCTGGGGTAGAAGGACGACTGTCGATACTACACGGCCAAGGTCGCCTAGGCTCTCGAGTGTTTTGAGTTCCTTGAGGATATCGTTGAACGCATCGGCATTCTGTAACACCATTAGCCGCTTTTCAAATAAAAAAAAGCATACATCTCCAAGCATTTTACATACCTTGTTGGCGTTGTATTTGAAAGCTGTGGCCTTGCCGGTCCAGCACTTGTCATCACCAAGTTCCATAATCTTGCTGAGGGAGCATTTATGATCGCCCTTCACTCCAGCATTATGCAAATCGACGTCAAAGAATTTCTCGTTTGCGGTCGCTGACGGCGGGTCTGTTATCGTAAACGCAGCCTCGGATCCCAAGGTACTGCTAGCGTCGTCGATTTGCTGCTGCGTCAACCCCTCAAGCATAACTAACAGGCGGTTGGGAACATCGTCGGGCGAGGTGTATGAAAAGAGGCGTTCAGAAGTCTCGCCAAATCTGTTAAGAGTAGATACAGCCTCGTCCATTCCAACGTCGCTAGGGATCTCCTTGATGGATGGCCCTTGACCCGGTGCAGCGAGACGGTCTAGAAACACAAGTCGGGAGAGGCTGCGCGTCATCGCCGTTGTCGAGCTCGAATCCGGCTGGGGAAACACATATGCTTTTCCAGATGGCTGTGCCGCATAGGCACAGCTGACTAGAGCTGCAGCGATCCCGGCTGAATACTTCATGATGGCGATGCGATCGTGGAGCTCCGTTATGTTTGACTAGCTTCCCAACACCTTGAGCTAGGGATAGGCTGAGGTGTTGCTTGGGCGGCCACTTCGGAGGCCGGCGGTGGGTTACTCCGTTAGTGGCGGGCGCCCTTGACTAAGCAGCCACACTGACGCAAATCGTGGTGACGATTATTTGGCGCGGCGATCCCAACTTCTATACTTGTTTTCAGAACATTTTTAGTCTTTTCTTTTTGTCTGGAGTTTTTCATATTCGGTTCTATAGTACGGCATGTTGCGCTCAGCAGCTACATCCCGTCGAGCCGCGACAACTGTCTTCCGATCGGTGCGCTCGACGAGCCGACAGCCATTCACAAATCGGCAAATATCGTTCCTGCCTTGGCGACGGCAAAATACTTCTACGCCTCTTCCAGTTTACTTCCCTAAGCCACCTTCAAAGCCCCATTTTAGAAATGCCGGTCGTCGCATAGGGTCAGTCGCAAGCCATCTGGCATCATTATAGGCGGCGCATGCTAACATCCCGCAGTCGCATTGTGCTAACCACGTTCGTTATATATACGTGCTGGCAAGTATTTGCAACCGTTGTAATCGACCCGCTCCTCGACTGGGCCGAATCCGAATGGGAATCTCTGTCGGAAAAGGAGAAGGAGGAGGTCGAGAGCCAAGCTGCAGAAGAGGGCGATCACATACTCTTCCTACCATTTCCATTCACAACGAAAGAGGTCAAGCAACCTCCGTACAAAGGCTCCGATCCAGAATGGCAGACATTTTTGGCCGTTAATAAGGATCCGAAACTCCAAAAAGAGGTACAATGTGAGTATTTAACAGGCTAAGAAACCATATACGCTGTCTGCTAACCCGCGTCATCCGGCAGTTGGCTTTGCTGAGTACATCCGTCGCGGCATTGAAAAGCACCCAGAATACTCGAAACTCCTTGGTGGAAAGGATATCAAAATCAAAAAGTTTTGGCTCGACATTATCTATCCCAATATACCTCCGCCAAAGCACTATGTCTCCGGGTTCGTGCTGTCATTTTGTACATGTGGCAACTCTCTTGGCTAACAATAAGCAGACTAATCATCGACGAAGACGGCATATTCTGGGGCGACCGGCCGATCGACTCATTATCAGCGGGCTACCTGAACAACGTACTGTACCCCAAGGTAGCCGTAGCGACAGCGTGGTCCTTTTTCAGCACCCTTGCCACACAAACAGCCTCTGATGTGGGCAAGTACTTTGGCTTCAACTCTTCGTCGTCCGAGACGGAGACTACGTGGCATTCCGTCATGCTGAACCGAATGAAAGAGAAGGAAGGAGGAGGGCCTTCTGACAAGAACATCGTGCAGCCCCAGCCTAAGCCACCTACGATTTCGATAAATGCGACCGGTGATTTAGGGCCTCCAAGCGGCGAGAGCCAGATGGATTCGCGAATGGCCGCGGCTCTGCAGGCAGCTGGAACGACATTTGCCAAGGGCTGGAAACCGGTCAAGCAACCGCCTGCCAGAGGTTGCATTCGTGTAGATGGCTTGGTTGAGCTGCAGGGTCCAAATGCGTCCATGGCGGTATACGCGTTGGCTTGGTACGATCCCAAGCAAAAGACATACTCGGGTATCCAGATTGTTTTCAAGCATTTGCTGCAGCACAAGCAGAGGCCTGCAAAGGGTTGAAAGCAGCTTGTCAGTGCTTGCTTGGTTCGAGCAGAACTCATCTTTGTCTATCTGATGCCTCATTCAGGGGCATGTGTACTACATAGTAAGCGGCATGGTTTCGGCGCTAGGGATTCGTTATGAGATACCAATCAAAAGTAGGGATATACATAATAATCTCGCATGTATAAATTAAATGGCACAAAGCTTGACATTACCTCCCCTTCCAATGCAAGTTGGGTATGAATTTATTGAACCTTTTGTGTATTTGTAGAAAGAAAATAACACCTAATCCTAACATAGCTGAACCACTGTCTCCAGATTTTGTCCGAAACCCCTTTCAAACCATGTACACCACAAATCCCAATACGAAAGACAAAACACTATCCAGCAATGACAACAATAACCAGGTACCTTCCACTATAACGACGAATCCTTAACTCTTCATGACATTAACAAAGGCGGTCAAGACTTCAATCTCCGTCTCCGGGCCACCTGGGTGTCGCTCATCGCCTGGAATCGCAGCAATAAGATGAGCCTCGACGACGTTGAGGCCAGGTTGCAGCATGACTTCAAAGGAAACTTCGGATGGTTGCTGTCCGGGAATCATGTGAGGGTACGGCTTCAACGGCTGACGTTCTATGAGCATCCACATGCTGTAATGTCTTTCGTGCAGAAAGTCTGGCAGCATGGTAACAATGAAAGCGCGATTGCAGCCGGCCGGGACGTTGATAACGCCAGACTGTTGCAGATAGTTGGGATCCGGCAGAACTGTACCCAAGTCTGGCTGTCTAAACTGCAAACCTGGGTGCGCTTGGATACGCAGTCGTGAAATGAGAGCGTCATTGATGCCTGTTTGTTTTTCTCATTAGCAACGCAGTATCCGACAGCTTTTGAGAAGAAGTGGATTCATACCTTTGCCTCGACCACGCGGCCGTCTTGGTTCATTGAGGTGTGCTAATGACGGTTGGAGTTGTACGGCAGGCTGCTGAGGCGCTGGCGTGCCGACAGCAGGCGATGCGGATGCCCCTTCATCTGATTTGGGGCCCGCAGCCGGGCTTGGCGAGGGTTTGGCATTTCCGTTGACAGCATCACCGTTGGCAATCGGGGTATTCGCACCCGGGGCGGGCGATTCGGCTGAGCCGCCACGCCCGCCAACATGGATTGTAACCTTCTTTGAGTTGGGGGTATCTGTTCCCTGGCCCAGCTTGAGTTTGATCTTGGGTTGGGCAGGATCCGGTACTGCAGCCTGAGCCTTTTTCAGATGCGAGTAGAATAGTTTCTGTCAAAATGCGTCAGCATCAGCTGTCTTGGGACTGGTTTTGCGGGCGTAACTTACCTCTAGTTCTTGAGCCAGGGTGTAAATTTCACTACCTTCCTCGTTATAAAAATAGGCGTTTGTCCACAAAAGCTTGGATTTCTCCTCGAAAGCAGACCAACTCTTAAATTCGCTCACACCAGTCATCTCTCCGCGTCCTACAACTCCTTTGACCATTTTCTGCAGCTTTTTCAGCGACAACGGGTCTGTAATGATTCTGTAGTAGTCTCTCAGCGCGCGAGGCGGCAAGTTCACAAATGGCTCAAAGTATGCGTCGTCATACTCGGGCTCTTGGTGTCGAAGAAGCTCTTCTACAAGCTTTTCTTGGGCTTCCTGGAAGCTGAGGCCTTTATAGGGGATATTTTCATACTCGTGGTCCGGTTTGGCCGGAGTCGGCGGTTGCTTCGGGCTCGCTTGGTACGCAGATGAACGTCGTGGTCGGCCGGAACTGCCTCTCTTCAAGACAATAGATCGACGTCGACGACCAGCATCCTCCTCCTCTTCTTCTTCTTCTTCTTCCTCTTGCTCTTCCTCATCGTCTTCAGGATCCTCTTGCTCGTCTTCCTGCTCTTCTGCTTCTTCTTCTTCCTCCCCGTCTTCTTCGTCGCCTTGTTCTTGGGGCAGGGGCGTGGGCAGAGATTGGTAGCCTCGCCTGTTGTATGCTGGGTTGTTTTTCGTCATGAAATTACTGAGTGCTTTGCGGACTCGTTCGGCGTCTTCATATACCGCAGATGATCGAGGATAGTAATCTTTTGCGTTTGCGATCATGCGTTTGAAGTAGCTTTCTAGCTCTGCAAGATCTTTGAAATCGCCATTGTTCAGCTTCTCCTCAATTGTTTCAAGGGAGATGGGGAGGGGCGTCTTCTTGTAGTAGTCGGAATTGCCAGCACGGGCCGGCAACTTTTCGAAATAGGTCGCGATTTTGCGGCCACTTGAATCGAAAGCGTTAGCGAGGCTCGCGCCGTGGTGGTCAGGAACTGGCGCAGCTTACCTCTTATCCATGGTGCGACGCAATTGATCGACGAAGGCCATTCCGTAAGCGGCAGTCGACTCTTTTGTCTCTCCTTTAGATAGATCAAAGTCCTGCAACAAGCGTGGAGGTTAGCATTCGGGGTGCTGCGAGGAGGTAGGCGGCAAAGGCTAAGGACCAAAGTCTCTCCGGGCGCTTCAAGCATCTCCATAGACGAGCGCCATGTATAATATGCATGCGCAGCTTAATTGATCCAACTTACAGTGACTTTGCGACGTTTCGACGAGCGATCGTCGTTGTCGGTGGCAGTGCCACCGTCGGCTTTGCGCTTGGAGTCCATTGTGCAGTCGCAAATCGATTTCCAGCGTTTATTGCATCACAAAGCGTCGCGCTAGTGAGTTCGGGAGGTGTTTCGTCGGGCGGACTGCGCACAAGAAGCTCCGGCGCAGAGAAGATGGTGAGAACGCCGAAGTCGCAAGTTGCTAGTCGGGCGTCAGACGCGTGGGACAAGTCGAGTCGCGTTGGCGAACAGCCCTGGCGATTGCTAGTTGGGTGCGGCGTTGTAGCCAAAAATGGCACTGCAGAAGAGTGGCAGACGCGTTCCGAAAATCAAATCGTATTGCGCTTCGCAAGCGAGGGTATTTGCAGCCGAACCGCTGTAGGGGCTATGCCTGCGTGATGGTCTCGATGGGCTAACGTAGTGGATTTGGGTCCGAGTTGAGGATCAGTGGTCGATGTGGGTGAAGGAAAATGCATCCCGACAAAGCGTGACCCGATCGGGCTTAGCGCGGTATTTGCCGTTGTTGCCATAGTACACAGGGTAGGTTAATAAGAGATGGAACTGCAGGATTTACTTTCGCTAGAAGAAGGATATGTACTCTCTGTAAAATATTCAAACTGAAATAAAACCATAATAAATCTGAATAGCGGATTCTCTAAAGTAGCTGGGCAGAAATGCTTAATAAATGACAACCCGGTTGCTAGTTCGCTCGTTGCACCAATCCAATACCAAAGCATGCTTGTGTTGGCTTACATATTGATGCGGACTGCGTGACAGAGGCTATGAATTCTCTTGAGTAACTTGTTTGGGTGACTACTGTTATTTTTATGATTTTTTCTTTTTTTTTTTCACCTTGAGCTATTGGCTTTAAAAAAAAAAATCAACATTGACTATCGCGGCAGCTATTGTCGTGTGTGAGGATCTGGTGATATTGTAGTTCCAATACTACCCGTATCGCTCATTGATTTTCAAAACTTGTAAGCTACAATTCCTCATTTACACTGCTAACTCAATGTGCTTTAATAATAGTTTGTACGCTGCCCCAACGGCCATCTATAGCAGGCTCGCGGTGAAAGTACTGGCGCTTGGTGCACTCAACTATCTGAAGGTTGGGTGTCGCTAGCATACCCGCTTTGAACCCCTACCAGAAGATGCGCGTTGGAATAAGTGTCAATCCATGAGCCGATATTTGCAAACAACTACGTTGGAGGCTTTGCAAGGAGACGTTTAACAAGTTTATTACGTTGGAACTCCGAAACACGGCGTCATTGTTCCATCAATCGCGTCCTCTTGTATCTTGCCATGGCCCTCAGCGCATATTTGTCAGTCGCACAGGATGTCCGACACGGATGCCAACGCAGCACGGCATGTCGTGATGCGCCCTCACAATTGTATTCCATAAAAACTAGGGATCTAACAGTGATGAAAGGTTGATGTTATTCTTGGTGTGTATCGAGAAGTGCCGAATTGCAACGCTTCTTAATTACCTGATACACCAGGGCCAAGTTCCCCCTTCGGATGGTGGCGTAGACAACACAAAAGGCACAATGCCTACAATGCGTGCAACGACGATAATGCCCTCAGTACGCCGTAAATTCTCGTGCTCTGTATCTGTAGTATGTATTTTCGTAAAAGAGCCAGCACATCCATTTTGGGTTTACTGCGTTACTAGTGCCTAGTGCGGCGTGGCAAACTATTAGTTTGCGTCTTCCATTGGCGCCCCTGCCCGCTAGTGACACAGAAGGAATGGGAGGCTTTGGTCTAACCATAGAAGAGGTTTAGCTGCTTGAGCCGTCTTCCCACCCTCGTTGGGCACTTTCTCGGTGACGTGAAGCAGTGGCTTGATGCTTTCGCTAAAAACATCTTTTCATACCTACGCTTGGTAGTCCCTCAGTCGCCGGGTCTCTCTCTATCGCGAATACCGAAAGCCAAACAAAGATGGCGGCAGTGCAGATGATGGCTTTTGCTGTCAAGATCGGACTGCCGCTAGTCGCGGTTGGTCTCTGCTACTTCTTTGCTCAACTCTATGAAGTGCGCATGAAAACAAGACGCCTGACCAAAGACCATGGCATTGTGAGTTACAAACGGAAACCCATTTCTTTCCTGGTCACAACTCTCTACTAAGACTCCCACCTCATCATTATAGCCTATTCTCCCTCATAGCCTCATCTTTGGCCATATGATTGCACTCGGCAAGGCTATGATGAGGCACCCCAGCGATATTAGCTATGTCATGATGCCGTGGGCGCTTATGCAGGAATACCCCGAAATGTGCGAGCCCGGTCTGATATACCTTGACGTCTGGCCCATTTCAAAACCTATGCTCATCGCTGTAGATGCGGAAATTGCCAAACAATTCTGCCAGGAGCCGTCAGCGCCGAAGCACCCTCTGATCAGAGAGCAAATGTCCCTGTATTCCCAACAATTGGACATTTTAAGCCTTGAAGGAGAGGAGTGGAAAATTTGGCGTAGCATTTTTAACCCATGCTTTTCGGTAAAAAATATACTGGCTCTTCTTCCAGCAATGATTGAGGAAATAAACTTGCTTAAGGAGAGACTGAGAAAGGCAGCGAAGAGCGAAGAAGTCATTAAGCTGGATAACACGACAATGATTACGGGCTTCAATGTGGTCATACATGCCCTTTTGTAAGTGCACCCAACAATCCTGCGATCGATCGGTCCACGTATACTAATGCTGGTCGGTCCAGTGGGAGACGTCTAGCAGGACCAGACGAAAGCAACAGGCTGTACAAAGTGATGAAATCCCAAATAGGTTGCATGATTTCATCCAATGAGCCACGCAATCTTTTGAAGCTCATCAGTCCAGTGCGTCAGTTTGTCATATGGAACAACAATCGGCTGATGCACAATACACTTGCGCCGCTTGTAGATGAGCTGGTTCGCGACGCCGATAACGCTGCCGGCGTCAAATTCAACACCATCACTCATCAAACAATACGGGCGTACAACAACGGTTCCTTTGGCAAGCTCGGTGCTCAACCCAAGAAATTCACGGCGAGCTTCCTGCGCCAGGTGATTGCACATCTCAAGTTGTTTCTGTTTGCCGGGTCAGATACCACGAGCACGACGCTGTGCTTTGCGTGGTACCACCTGAGCTGCCACAAAGAAGCAATGGCCAAAGTACGTGCCGAGCACGATGCGGTGTTAGGCCCAGACCCTTCACGCGCCGGTGAAGTTCTCCGGGCAACACCAAGCCTCATCAACCAACTACCATACACCGCTGCCGTGATTAAAGAAGTTTTACGACTCAATCCACCGGCATCTTCTGTTCGCGCCGGCGCCCCTGGTCGGACAATTGTCCATCCAGTAACAAACATGCACTATCCAACAGACGGATGGGTACTAATGTCGGCGTCGCATGGCGTTAACAACAACCCAAAGTACTATGATAACCCGGACAAATTCAACCCGGATCGTTGGTTTGGTACGGATGGCAATGCAGTGCATGCCGCGAAGAGTACATATCGGCCATTTGAGCTGGGACCGCGCAACTGCATCGGCCAAGAGTTGGCACGGACAGAGATGGCACTTATCCTGGCACTTACAGTTCGAGAATTTGATATGGAGCCAGCGTATCCTGAAGACAGTCCAAAGGTCCATGGATATCAGTGTTATATGTCTCTTATGCCGAATGAGTACCTTTCACGGCCAAAAAGTGGTCTACCAGTGAAGGTAGAACTGCGATCGCAAGCTTCAGATAGCAAGGAAAACGATGCTCTTGTTACGGAGTAATATCCAAGCCACTACCACATTGTTGGCAAAGAGTACGTGATTTTCGTTGAACTGCCACAAATCAGACGAAGCTCCAAAGTAGTCGCCTAGCGGGATTCTTCGTTTATAGGATATAAACGAGAAGGTTTAAAAAATAAGATAAAATAGTTCCAAAAAAAAAACTTTTACCTTACCCGAGGAACTTCATCCTGCTACTCTTATTTTAGCGGCGTGAAGAACTTTAGCTTCCCTTATCATAGTCTTGCCTTATATTTGCGTACATTACCTACTATCGATTATGCTACACAACGTCGGGTGTGGTGCTTGGAGATGGTCATAATTGTCCATGGGCCGTCCGGGAGGCTCGGGAGGCGGGGGATGAGGAGCGACGGAATTGTCATGGTATCTTCGTCGAACACGTTTTGTCTTGATAACGAGATAGCGCACGCGATCACCGACACGAAGGCGGTACCTTCCAACGCACTCTGGGCTGCCAAATGAATGGCCTCTTGTCTCCATCTCGATTTCCTGGCTCAAAACTTCAATTGCGGATGCGGAAACAAGCCTGCACCTGGGTGGCTTTGTTGTGTCAACAGCCAAGGCATCGTCGGATGAGCAAGTAGACGTGAGCATGTTTTAGAAGTAGGGATTGATGAACAGCGACGGAGGTAAGAGAGAGTCTTGACAAGATCAAAGCTCGGTGAGTGAGAAGTAGAGAGACTGGACTTGTTGAGGAGCGAGCTTCCAGAAGTACCTGTCCGGAGGAGGGAGTTCGCGCCTACGATGCTCGGGTTAGAACTTCTGCTGTCTCGGCCGCCTGCCTTAATGACAGGTCAGCATTCGATACTTGAGACACGCTAGTGACACTCAGCGTTTCTCTAGACTGTTAGCGGCTATCAATTCGTTGGTTTTGGTAAGAAATCGGTTGAATCCTCAAAACTTGATGAGGATATGGGTGTGGAGCGATGAAGGGTTCAGCAACGATCTTGTTGACAAGATTGGCCACCACCACCATTTAGCCGCCGGGAACCACCACCTAAGCGCTGCTAGCAGGTACCTAATTTTAGACGCGGTGGCTACGAAGTCTTTGCAGATAAGAGCCTCCCCTTTTCTATATTTCGTCTGTACGGAGTAGTTCACCTATAATAATCTCATCTGTCCCTGACGCCCCTGCCCTCTTCGTCAAACACATAACGTCGATTCCCAAACTTAGTCGACTGTACTATACCGGTAAGACGCGGCGCCCTCATTACCGAATACTATGTACCCTGTCATAATTGAAATTTTAAAATAACCTTCAGCTAAGAACAACGTTGGCTTCTTTCATCGTCTTTTCCTGCCAAACCGCAAACCCGCCAACGGCAAGATGTGCAACCTCGAGTGGACTGTGTACGCGTGCGGATGCCGGCATAAGAGGGAGTTCAAGCAGTGCCCAACGAAGTGGCGTTCCGGGAGTAACCTCAAGTGTGAACGACCTGGTAACGTCGATGTGCCGTCGCGCAATTACTGCGCTTCCCATCTTGTGCAGGAAGGTAAAGAGACATTTCAAGTACACTGAGCGCCAGTATACTCGTCACCGCTAGACGGTCACTCCGCCACATCAGGACAGGAAGACAAAAGATATCGTTGAAGTTGAATTTGTCTTCGCATTTGGCCTCAGTTTTTTTAATTTACTAGAATTTTCAAACGCCTTTATATAAACAGCAAAATATATAGTCCGCATTTTTAGTTTTCACATACTACCTAGCTAAAGTCAGCAAATAGCAGGTCGTAGGCCTACATCGGTAATATTTAGCTATACTATCGGTTTTCGCCTTTAGCCTCTTTCATATTACTAATAAATAGTTCATATAAGACATCCTAAATGTTAACGCTTATTTTATCATTAAAAATATATTAAATAGCTATAAAGGCAGTATAATTTTAAAATGGAATAAATTTATATATTTACCTTGGCAGTGAATGATGCAGACAGCATCGACGCAGACGATTATGTGGGGTCCGTATCGAACCCCGGACAGTGTCAACAACATGTGTTGGCTCTCCTCATCGACGAGAGGTCAGATTCGGAAAAGTTCAATGTTGCCGCAGGAAATTACTCCATGGAATGGGTTCTTGGCTTAAATCCCTGTCATGAAAGGGGAGATGGCGTCTTTGCAGGCTACAAACCCGTAATGCTGGGCTCAATAAACTTTACCATTGTACCATTGTTGATGACAGTTCGGGCAAAGACATGGACATTACCAGAGACTGCCCTGTCTACCAAGGGACTCTGGCTGGTGGAAGGAACGGCAATGTTTTCGGCGTGGCGTCTTGTTAATCATAGTATCCCGCCGGAAACGCCGTTTGAGTGCGGCAACGGAACTCGCCCATTCAACAGCTGGCGGAAACTGTGGGAGGAAACGGCCGCTTGCATCTAGAAGAATACTTCTTCCACGTATATGGAGGAAATATAAGACCTCACATATGACTTTAAGACGTGCCCAAAGGCCATTGATTCCGCGCCGGGACAAAAAAAAAAAAACACAGAAACAGTAAGAACTGGGTATTGCCCACTCGTGCGCTTGTACCTTGCAGCTTGAGCTGCGACAGTGGGGTTGCGGCCCGCCAAAAAAAGCTATACTGTACCGCTTGGTGGTAGAATTACGCATTGGAGCCTCCTTTGCCTCCTCTGCTTCATCTGCTTTCCGCTTTCCCTAATTGACACCGCGAACTTCGCGCCACAGCATCCAGCATGGCGGAAAAGACGATTCCAAGCGATGCGCCGCCAGACTACGAGCAATCTGCCACCGAACACGGCGCCGCGCCGCGCCCGGCAGGCCCTCCTGGGCCCCGACGACCAATCCCACCTCCCGACATTCCCATCATCAGACACCTCAATTCAAGACGAGTGATTCTAGCGTCTGCTTCTCCCCAGCGTAAAAACTTGTTGCAACAGGTGAGATTCCTCTAGCAGAAACACATAATCCCTGCAAGGCGCTAATAATGGCTGCCAAGATGGGTCTAAGAAACTTTGAAATCATTCCGTCGACGCTGCCAGAAGACCTGGACAAGAAAGCATACGACCCGTGGGAATACGTTGCCGAAACCGCCCGACGCAAATGCCTCGAAGTTTACAAGACTGTGCTTGACAACCAGCCTGCCTCCATCCCTGATCCAGGTCTCGTCTTGGCTGCAGATACAGTCATTGTCACCCGCGACGGCCGAATCCTGGAGAAGCCGCGCAACGAGGCAGACCACATCCGCATGCTGAAGCACCTGCGTGACACGAGAATGCACAGAGTCCTGACGGCAGTGACGGCGCTGTCACCACGGGAAGATGCGCGCACTCCTGGATACGATATCGCAAACCACACCGAGGAGACAAAGGTCTACTTTGCTCCCGAGGACGATGGGCTGCCGGATGATGTCATCGAGGCTTACGTCAAGACAAGAGAGGGCGTGGGTAAGGCTGGGGGTTATGGAATACAGGGGATTGCCGGTATGCTACTGGTAGAGAAGATTGATGGCTCGATGGACAATGTTATTGGCTTGCCAGTGCGGAAAGCTCTTGCTCTTGCGGAAAAGGTTATATTTTGCCAGGATGAGGAAGAGGCGGTTGATGAGGAAGATGATTAGATGGATTGAAAAAACTATGAACAGGGATTTTATAGAATATACATTAATTAACTTGAGCGAATAGAAGGGGGTTTAACCGTGCACAGCACAATTGATGAAACAAGACTGGCTGAGAGCTGTGTTGACTACTTGATGCCAGTGGCTGACGAGAAGTTGGTCATGGACGGGTAGCAAATTAACGTAATGCTTTTGTTTCTGCGCTTTGCTACCATGTCGAGATAAATTATCAAATATTACTCTGTAGATTGTCACCAGTCCCGAAGATGGGCATCCTTCGGTAACCAACGCCGTCTTCACCAAACTCCGCTCGGTGCGACGAGCCTGCACTGAGTGGAGATGACATCGGTCACATTGAAACCATTGCCATCCCACGAGTTCATGCTCTAGTACAGCAGCAGAGATCTCCCTCGGCCATCATCCGCCACAAAAAGGATTGGCAACAAGGTCGGGCCATCTATCTTTCCCACCTTGTCACAGGCAAAATAGCAAGCCCCTGCGGAGACGCTGCAAGCCACTCACAGCCCAGGAAAGTGGCCCAGAGCAGCGCCATCGAAGGAAGAATCCGGGGCAAGATCCATGTAACCTGACAAAAGCGTTCACCTGTAATTGGGTCCGCCGCTCGAGCTGGCCTGTGACTCCAAAAAAACAGTGGGCTGTGGGTGGTGCGCGCGGGCGTGCATGTGATCACGGTGTGTTTGCGACTTTGCACTAACCTACTACATACACTGTAACGAAAGGGACCGCAGTGGCCATCTCACACCTGTCCCATTCCACCAACAACCACGCAAACCAACTTGTCCCAACTTTCTCGTCGCAACCCGCCATTCGTCTCGCTTTTTTCACTTTGTCGCAAGTCACCGAAGTAGTCGTGCCATCATGTCTTCATCTCCAAATAACAACTCTGCTTCGTCGGCCGACGCCAATGCCAATGGCGAGGATAAGCCCCGCCTGACCGAGGAAGAGAAGAAGCAGAACCACATTGCCTCTGGTAAGTGCCGACGATGCTCTACTGGCAGTGGGATGTTTGCGATTCGCGCCAGCGTTTTCGGAACAAGCGATTATTATCGAAGCGATATATTCGACTGCCGAGAAGACACAAAGAGGAACACTCTGCTAACACAAGTGGCGCCTTAGAGCAAAAGCGCCGACAAGCCATCCGCGAGGGCTTTGATCGCCTAACAGAGCTGGTCCCCGGCCTCGAAGGCCAAGGCCGCTCAGAGGGCCTCGTCCTCAAACGCACAGTCGAATATATGCGCGAACAAATCAGCGAGCGACAGGAAATGATTCAGCGCATCGAGCAATCCGGGGGTGATGTGGACCATGAGTTGAAGGCGTAAGTGACTGCCTCGCCTTAACGCTTTACTGGCCATTGTCGCGCTATATTGAGGATGAAGCTGATTGGCGATTTAGGGCTGCATACGCTCATACACAGGGCCGTGGCAAGAGCTGAACGGTGACACATCCCAAGGAACAAACGTAACAGCAGATATACCACGCCCCTCCCCCCAAACTGCCATACATACAAGGGGGAAGAATCGACTGCGTGGCCGAGGCAACTCAACACACGACCCAGGTCGTGACACACTCTAGCAGTGAATGCCGCGCGACACTCATGAAACTCCTACTGGCACAAAGCATACGCTACTAGTTCTTTAGGCATGGCCGCACGCGTCGCACTATGAACAACATCAGAGCCGCGTCAGAAGACGTCAGGGGAAAGAAACCATCGTCGGTTGGGCTGACAGTGTTTGATATACATGATTAAATTGTCTGTAATAGTACACTAAATATACACAAATTGATCACTCGAATCTATCCACCATCTGCACCATCCTGTCGCACATTTCGCCGGGCGTCATGCGCTCCTTGCCCAGACTAACCTGCCTATTGTTGACGTCCTCCTCTCCAATGACCAGAATTTGACCGTAGCCACTATTACGAGCCTCGCGAATCTTTGCACCCAGCGATCTAGCGCTTGTGTCCATGTCTACGGCGAGACCTGTCTGGCCCGACAGAGCTACGCCTTCCGGTATGGGGTCGGCCTCTTCACCTGTATATGATTTTGGCAGATTGCCAACAAGGACATCCCGTACCTTTTCTGCCCAATCCAATACTGGAGCAGTCGTGTTGACTGTAAGAATAATGGCTTGCCGGGGATTGAGCCAAAAAGGCCACTTGCCATTATAATTCTCAATCAAGAGCGCCATGAGCCGCTCCACGGAGCCCAGAACTGCACGGTGAATCATTACCGGGCGTACAGGTCCATACTCTGCCAGCAGAGCTTGGTCATCTGTGACCTCGCCTCGGGCCTCGTATTCCGGGGCGGGTGCTTGGTACTCCAGCTCGAATCGTTTCGGCATCTGAAAATCAAGCTGCACAGTGGCAGTCTGGTGTTCCTTGCCATCAGAGTCCTTCAAGATGATGTCAATCTTGGGCCCATAGAATGCACCGTCACCCTCGTTGACGCTCCATGGCATGCCTGAAGCGTCAAGTGCACGGCGCAAACGGTCCTCTGCTCTATTCCACTCTTCCGGTGTGCCTATGAAATGGTCCGCTGGCCTGGTTGACAGAGCGAGGCGGTAGCTCACTCCAAGGCGTAGGGTATTGTAAACAACTTTGACAAAGTCCAACGTCTTTTTAATCTCTTCCTCCACTTGCATTGGGCGACAAAAGATGTGACCGTCGTCCTGGTGAAAGCGCCGCACTCTCGTCAGACCGGACAACGCGCCTGAGATTTCGTTTCGATGCAGCGGACTGAAATCGGCATATCGAACTGGCAAATCGCGGTAGCTGTGCAGCTTGGAGGCAAAGATGAGGCAGTGGCCAGGGCAATTCATTGGTTTCAATCCGTATTCGCTTTCGTCTTCTTCCTCTGCGGGCGTTGCTGGTTTGCCTTCCGACCCACAGCAGCCTTCTTTATGCTCGGAAGCTTCTCTGGTGTTTCCCGTCACCGTGTACATGTCGTCTGCGTAGTTTTGGAGGTGGCCGGATTTAGCCCATAGCGACTTCTTGTATATCGTCGGCGTAATGACTTCCTGGAAGCCATATCGCACGTATTGCCTTCGGAGAAAGTCGACGAGGCGATTGAATATGCGAGCGCCGTTGGGGAGAAATATCGGCGAGCCAGGGCTGTACATGGATGTCATGAAGAGCTCTTGCTGGTTACCCAGCTTGCGGTGATCGGGCGGTTCGCGCTTCTCGGGGTTCTGGGAGTAAAGGCGCCGGGGCGAGCATGCTGGGCATATCCACGGCCGCCGCGCAAGGACGGCAGCAGTTCGCCGTGTTGTTTGAGGGCGGATCATGCCGGCTTGCTGGCCAATTGCTGGTGTTGCCAGGCAAACGTTTGCATTGACGTTGCGGCAGCCTTGGAGAAATGCGCGGCCAAAAATTCCCCGTCGCGGCTTGAAAAAGGCCCACCAGCAAGCTGCCGGCCGTGGCAGGACAAGGGTCTATTCTGGAAGGAAAAGGGAGAAAAGGAGAAACAAAGAAATATTTGATAAATATATTAAAAAGCAAAGGAAATAAAGATATATTTTTCCAAAGATCACTGTCTAATAATTAATTTTCTAAATTTCCTCTTATTCACCAACTGCACCATATAACCCCTTGAATCAGTGAAGAGTGCACCTGCGTCTGATACTACCCATGCAGTGCAGAGAACCCCTCCATAAAGTCAACCCCACTGCAACAAAACGGGCGTGTAGCGCTGCAAAATCCCAAACTTGCTCCGTCAACAACCCAGCACGCAGACAGAAGGTGACCGTCTGACTGCCCGGGGAAGCGTCATACGGACTTCGCCACAGCCAGCCATGAGTTTCGCCATCGAGGTGCCGGGCGAGGCTAACCCGTTCAATTTCGAGAGCCTGTGTCGCGCTTTGCATGCCGCCACTTCCACCGACAATTCACAGCGACAAGCTGCGGGAAAGCAACTTACCTCATGGGAGCAGCAGCCGGGATACTATTCCTCTCTGCAGGTATGCGCCTTTCGGATTCTTCTGGCACTTGGTAGAGAACACTGGCTAACAGGAAAATCTAGGCTGCCTACCTTGATCGCAGGCTGCCTGCCGACGTCCGATTCCTTTCTATTATCCAGCTAAAGAATGGCATAGATAGATACTGGCGAATCTACGCACAGACAAAAAACGGTATTAAGCCAGACGAGAAGAGTTTGATTCGGTCTCGCCTCTTCCAGGGTACCGTTGAAGAGCCGGAACGCCACTTTGCTCTTCACAATGCCCTGGTCATTGCCAAGGTCATTCGCATTGACTATCCTACCGACTGGCCCGATGCACTTCCCAGTATTATAGGTCTACTGCGGTCTACAAAGAATGCCAATCAGCACCATCTTCACGGAGTCTTAGAAATTCTATTGAGGGTGGTCAAAGAGCTCGGAACAGCTCGTCTTCGCAAATCGCAAACCGCTCTACAGTCAGTCACGCCGGAAATTGTTTATGTCCTGTCGGAAATATATGCCGAAAAGTCAGCAATCTGGGTCTCTTACCTTCAAAATGGACAGGGTAATGAGGAGGAGGTTACCTTGGCCATGCAAAATAGCTTATCAGCGCTTCGAACCCTTCGTCGGCTCGTCATTGTCGGCTATGAGCGACCGCACAGCGATTCGACTGTAGAGCAGTTCTGGATGCTATCGCAGAACCAGTTTGGTCAGCTTCTGGGCTTTGTCAACAGTGAATCACACTCGCCCAGTGAAATGGTCGGCAAGCACCTGCTGCAGTTTACCAAGCTCCACATCGATATGTCAGAGCACCATGCTGCGAGCTTTGTATTCCTTCCCAACTCTCTGCCGCTGGTTCGTGCCTATTGGGATTTGATTGCCAAGTTCGCTGAAGTCTTTGACAAGTCTGGTGGCATCCGCCAAAACTCTGGCGAACAGGGAGGTGCAAAAGCCAAGGCAGAGGGGCCTCTTCTGGAGCGACTAGCGCTTAAAGGTCTACTGCTCCTGCGAGCATGCGTCAAAATGGCCTTCCAACCCGGGCAAACCTTCAAATATAGAAGCCCGGAGACGAAAGCAGAACAGGAGCAAGCTCGCAATACTGTTAAAACGGAGCTTCTGAAGGATGACTTGGTAGTTCAAATTGTGAATGCCATCATCTCACATCTATTTGTTTTCCGAAAATCTGATCTGGAGGCATGGGAGGAAGACCCAGAGGAGTGGGAGCAGCAAGAGCAGAGCGAAGGCAATGCATATGAGTGGGAAGTCCGTCCTTGCGCTGAAAAGCTGTTTCTGGATCTTCTTACAAACTATAAAGAGCTGTTGCTCCCACCTCTCCTGGAATACTTCCAGTCTGCGCAAAGCCCACAGGCTGATATTGCAACAAAGGAGGCTGTTTACACGGCCATGGGGCTGGCCGCAGCACACACCGTCAAACATTTTGATTTTGATGCCATCCTGACAACTACTATTATCAACGACGCGCAACAGCAAGGAGGTTTATTCAAAGTTTTGAGGCGACGAATTGCTATTCTTGTTAGTTCATGGGCACCAGTGAGGCTCTCGGATACAAGTCGCCCGATAGCGTACCAGATATTCCGACACTTTCTCGACCCCAATGACGAGACGAATGACTTGGTGGTTCGAATCACGGCTGCGCGTGAATTGCGGTGGATTGCTGATGAACTGGACTTTAATGTGGAAGCATTTCTGCCCTACACTGCCGACGTGCTGACGCAGTTGATCGACCTCACTCAAAACGTTGACGTGGACGAGACAAAGCTGGCAATTCTCGAGACCATTCGAATTTTGGTACAGCGGATGGAAGAGCAAGTTTCTCAATTTGGCGACCAGCTTATGGCCGCCCTACCGCGTGTTTGGGAAAGCTCTGGAACTGAAGAATACATGATAAAGCAGCACGTCATTGCCATTTTTGCGGCATTGGTTATGAGTATGGGCGGGGACTCTCAGCGATACCAGAACTTTATGATGCCTCTTTTAGCGGAAGCTGCCCGAGAAGGCTCCGATTTGCATGTTCACCTGATTGATGAATCTCTTGAGCTATGGAACGCGATTCTTATGCAGAGTACGCCTCCCCTGGCAAAGGAAGTTTTGGACCTTGCAGACGCTGTTTTGCCGCTCTTGGAATACCAACAAGAGACTGCTGCAGAGGCCATGCAGGCTGTTGAATCGTATATTCTGCTTGCGCCGGCTGCCATGCTGGAAGGCGATTTGCGACGGCCTGTGATTACTGCTCTAGCGAGCGCCATGGACTCTAAAAGCCGGGAACAGGTCCGGAGAGCCACGGTCTGTATTGAATACCTTATTCGCTCTGCTGCCGATTTGGGCGGAACCGACGGCATATCGGTCATCATCCAAGACATGGTGGACCTTGAATTCATCCGCAAGATGATGGAAGGGCTGCATGGTGCCTGGGAATCAAACCAACAAACAGGGCCAAACAGAACCGTGAGTAAGCTTAATACTGTCACCGAGGGCGACTACCTTGCGATTTTGGCACGACTGTCACTAGCTGAGCCCAACTTGTTTGTACAAATGCTTGCGTCGTTTGGTCCTCTGGATCAAGTATGGGGCTGGCTGTCGACAGAATGGTTCTCGCACGTCAGCCGGATGGATCACCCGGAGCGTCAAAAATTATACATGCTGGGCCTTTCACGCCTCTTGGAGCTGCCACCGCCCATGACGGAACTCGTGTTGAGCAAGCTACAAGACTACTTTGAGATGTGGACAACGGTGCTGGCGGAACTGCAGGAAGGTGTGCCCAACGGGCCGGATATTCTTGTCGGAGGCGAGGAAGAAGCAACAGAGTATGATACCCCCAGGACGATTGCAGAGCGACACACAAAGGGCAAGGACCCAATCTACCAAATACACGGGCAGGTGTTTGTCAGGGAGAGGCTGCAGGACATTGTGGCCCGTGTAGGAGGCGAGGCGGCGTTCCAAGAGCAGTGGGCTGTCAATGTTGATGGGGATGTTATTTCCAAGTTTCAAGCGATGGTGGGCATGGGCCGGTAAATGGAAGTATACAAAACAAGTGCTATTTCTTGTTTTATTTTTTTTTATTGCAAAAGACATAGAAACGACTTAGATGACGCAGCAGATAATAAAACGCATTTTGCATCTTCAATTTTCATTCACTCCATCCCTCTGAAGTCTCTTTTTTTTTTTCCTATTTACAGCTTGCTACCTCCCTCTTGAGGAATCTTGACAACGACCTTGCCCCAGGTATCTCTGCCACCGAGCGCCGAGAGCGCATCCTTGACTCTATCCAGACCAACAAACTCCTCATCTGAGTACTCGGTGCCCTTGAACTTGCCCTGGGCAACAAGTTCCATGATGCCCTTCCACACCTTGGGGATCGTCTCACGCTCATTAATCGCATACGCACCCCAATGGATACCCACGAGGCTGATATTCTTGAGCAAGACCTTATTCATGGCGACTTTTTCAATGTTTCCCGCCGCGAAACCCACAATGAGAATGCGGCCGTTCCACGCGGTGCACTTGGTAGACTTGTCCACCAGGCCGACGGGGTCATATACAATGTCGACGCCCTTTTTGCCGGGCGTGAGGGCCTTTATTTTGGCGGGCCACTCGGCGTCGTTGTAGGAAATGACGTGATCTGCGCCAAAGGACTTTGCGATTTCGAGCTTGCGTGGGGTTGAGGCTGTTGCGATGACGGTTGCGCCAAATGCTTTTGCGACTGCAGTAGAAGAAAAAGAAGAAGGAGAAAATGTCAGCAATTTTCGTACTTGGATTCCAATAATAATAATGATGGCATCTGCAATAGAAAGGAAGAAACTCACCTTGCACAGCTGCAAGCCCAACTCCACCCGCCGCAGCATGAACAAGCACCGTATCCCCCTTCTTCACACCAGCTCTCACCACCAGCGCACCGTAGCTCGTCGGCGCGGTGACAAACAGGCCCGCGGCATCCTGGTACGACCAGCCATCCGGCACGGGAAGCAGCGACGTCTCCGGCGCGCAGACTTTGGTGGAAAAGGCGCCCTGGGAGGCGCCAAAGACGCGGGCTCCGACGGGGAAGCGCGGCTTGGACGAGGACGATGAGGGCGTGGCGAGGACTGTGCCTGCGAATTCGGCGCCAGCGACCCAGGGAAAGGCTAAAGATTCAGCATTAGAGTTTTCTTGTTCGCTAAGCTTGGGAGAGACTAGGGTCTTTTTAAACACATACGCGGCTGGTGCTGGTATTTGCCTTGGACTTGGAGGATGTCGAAAAAGTTGGCGGCGGCAGAGTGCACTTGGATGAGGTACTCGTTGGGCTTTGGGCTGGGGTCAGGTAGTTCGGTGACTTTGAGGTCAGCCGGGCCCTGTGGAATGGTTTGAAGATTAGCATCGCACGTCTATAGTAATGGAGCTTGGTTTTGTGGTGAGTGCTGAGCTCATACCTTGACGTATTCCTTGATTTGGATTCCCTTCATGATGAAACCGACAAACTATAATATAAACAAGGAAAAGGAGGAAAAAGACCAAGTATAGCGTATATTATATATTGCTCTTCTTCTGTATAGACTGAGTAAGATGGAGTGAGATGAAAAGGGTATAAACGAGCAACAGCAACCCCAGGCCCGGCGTTTTTAACTGCTACCCCATAAAGTCCGGCCCTCCGGCTACGGGGGGTGGAGGGGAGGAGCCTATTGGTGGCAGTCGGCGCGGGAAACTGGACCGGAGACTCTGGTAGACCGAGGCAAATCAGCGCGGAGCTTGGATCCTTATTTGGTGGTTGGAGCTTGGGCTTGCGGATTTTCTGGGGTAAAGAACTACTAATTAAGCGGCTCCGCTGATGAGACATGCATGGCGGCTGGGGTGTATGTTTTGCCAGTATTGAAATGATTCTCGCATTTTATAGGGCAATTTACAATGCAGAATTACTATATCTGAGCTCTAGGACCATCACCTGGGACCATCATCTAGGACCATCATGATCATGCGTATCGGCACATATAAAGGCACATTCTGCCTCGTTTAAAGCGCGGCTGCAAAACACCGCCACGCAGGAATCGACTTCTTCAGCCGCTATAAATCACTAGAAAACGGAAAGAAAGCTACTTGTAAACTTTGAATTTGAATTCATTACCTATGCTACACGTCTGGCTGCTTCGGTCGCTCATCAAAACGAAGCATCCCCCATTGTCGAATAAAAAAAACTCTATACCGCGCTGTCATTTTTTAAAAAGCCCGCCATTCGTCATTGGTATATTCTCTTGTTCCTCCGCTGCCCTAATCCCGCGCTAGGCTCACCCTCTCAATCTTAATCCATGGCACCCAGGAGATGCTCAATGGCACCTTGGACACTACCTCCACTTCGTCTCAACGCAGCCACGTTCCTGTCAAAGTCAAAAAAGCCCATGTCGTTTAGCTGGCGCAGCTGCTCCGAATAACGTTCCTCTGGCGGGCGGTTGTCGGGAGGGGCGGGCGAGCCACCGGCTCCGGCACCGGCGCCGCCGCCGCCAAACATTTGCATCATCTGCATCATCTGCTCGGGTGTGACGCCAAAGGGATTGCCTTGCGCCCCTCCGGCTCCTGCTCCTCCAGCTCCTCCAGCTCCTCCTGCGCCAGGGAACAAGGCGGCAAACGGGTTGGCGGCTGCCTGGCCCTGTGCGTTCTGCTGCGATCCAGCACCTTGATTGTTTCCTTGCATGGCAGCATCGCCGCGATTCTCTGCGCTTCCTTGGTTTTCCGTAGAGGTGTTGCCAGCTGCAGCGTCACCTCCCGCTTGTGTCTGGCCACCTGCTCCTTGCTGGGGAACGCCAAATGGGTTGGCTCCTGCACCGCCCATCGACTGCATGAGGTCTGCGAGGCTCATGCCTCCCGCGCCGCCGGCGCCGCCACCAGCACCGCCCATAAATGGGTTCATAAACGGGTTCATGGGGTTCGGCTGGCCGCTGTTGGCGCCACCTTGGCCCTCGTTTCCGGCAGCCTGAGCGCCTTCGGGAGTAGTATCGGTCGCACCGGGGGCAGGGAAAGCACCCTCACCACCACGCATATCTCGCTGCATACGCATGGCCTGACTCAGCATCTGCGGGTTGCCCATCATCTGACGCATAAAGGGCGATGTGATGATTTCGCGGGCGTTGGGCATGTTGCGGAGCATGGGGTTAGATTCAATGAGCATGTTGACAAAGTCGGGGTTGTTGAGAGCTTCTGTCATGGACTGCTGGACATTGGGGTCCGACATCATACGTGAGAGGCGCTCCTCATCCATGGGAGGGCCCATCTGCAGACAAAAGGTTAGCTTGGATGCCTCCGCTTGTTTAGAGAAATGTGTGGAGAGTTTGCACTTACGCCACCGTCGGGACCAAACATGTCCATTCCGGGAAGGTTAATCTGGTGACCGGCATAACGAGCGCCAGTCAAGCCAGCCAGCGGGTTGTTGGCGGTGCCAGAGGCCATGTTGGTCGGAACAGGCTGAGGCGGGGGAGCATTTGCGGCAGGCGGTGGCTGGCTGGGATTGCTGGCGGCGCTCTTGACCATGTGGATGGTGTTGTTGGGCTTGATCTTGTAGGTTGCCAGGGTATCGTCATTCTTCATCACGCGGCCCGAGTAGATGAGACGTTGGCGCTCGACGGGGATGTTCTCGTAGTTCTCGCCGGCTAGCGTCGTCTTGAGGTCGAGGACAGTAGCCGACTCGGCCATTGTGATGTTGTGAGCGCTGTCGGAGGACGTCTTGACCTTGAAGGTAACCTGGGCATCGCTGCCCGTCTCAGCGCCTTCGGCCATGGTTTAGTAGAGAGGAGGAGGTTGAGGAAGAAGGAGTAGCGTAGGCAGAGAGAGATGGTCGGGAGCACGCGGGGTCAGGGAACTCGGGTGATGACGCAGAGGGGGATGTAGCTTCGCCCGATTACAGAGGAATAGTGTCTCGAACGAGCAAGTTGTTGAGGATGAGGATATGCTACAGATAAGATTCCGAGTGTGCGGGCTCTGGTGGTTTGGTGTTGCGAAGAAGAGAGACGAGAGGCCGTGGCAAAGAGCGAAGGCACAAGGCAGTACGAATACGTTGCACCGCAAGAGGCGGCGGGCGGGATGTGGGCCGAAGGTTGGAGGCGGCGTGTGAGGCGGCGTGAGGGCGACCGACGTGGGGCAGCCAACGACTCAGCAGGTTGAGCCTGAGCCTGTAAGCGTGTGGTATGATGTAACGACCCGAGGAGCTTGCAACAGTAGACGAGGATTTGACACTGCAAAAGGCGCTTGAAGGGGGCTCTTTTTATATGTTGGAATTAGCCTATTCGTTTGGTTTGCTTCACACAAATACGTCAAGCAGCTCAGAAAAATCTTTGAAAAATGCCTGAAAGCCAAAGCGGCCCAAAAGAGGTGCTGACCAGTGCCCGATTCGTGGCCAATAAAGGCCCCAAGCTAGCCGCGCTTCCATGCACATCCACACGCTTCTTGCGCCAGCCAAACCGCCAGTCTATGAGTAGGAGCCTTGTAAATTACTGGGGCTATTACCCGTTTCCAGAAAAAAAGGCTAAAGAAAATATGCGGAAATTCATCAAGAATGCTTTTATACAGTCTGTGTCGCCGAAATACCCAACAAGACCTAATAATTGCCTATACAGAAGCACACCGGTGCCAGGTACATCCAACTATGGCGTCAATCTCTATCAGTACCCTGCAATGACCTTGCTTCTGCTGTGTGCCCCGGGTGTGTCTCCGCCAAGTTCATGTACTTGTACAGGGTCATGTACAGAATCACGTACAGGATCATGCACAGACACCGGCTTCGCCATTTCCGACTCTATTCAACAAAGTGTAAGCGTCCGCAGCAAATCATGGCGCTTGCATTGTATCAACTAGACTCAACTTACTCGGTCTCGGATTGCGGCGGCAAAGGAACACAATGGCCGCAAGCGACGCCAGGAATGCCGCTCCCAGTGCTCCTCCCACAGCGCCGCCAACGACGGCAGCATTAGCACCCCTGCAAGAGTCCGTCTGCGCTTTTGAGGATGCAGTATGAGACGTTGCCGAGTCTATAGCAGAGGCAGTAGCCGGAGCCAACGTCTGCGACCCCGAACGAGAAACCTGCTCAACTACTGTTCTGGTCGGAGCAGACAGATCCGTCTGAAACTTGCCAATGTTAAAGTCGAACCGGTTCTCAGCATCGTCGCAGCACGATTCGCTCGATGTACTGTCTCTACAGCAGTACTGTCCGTTGCTACACTTTTGGAGGTTCCACACCTTCGGTGTATCAGTGCCACTCGACTCTGTTCCAAGTAACATTCAACATGAGTAAAGCCATCATCCAAGTGCTAGTTCCCACCTCGGAGAAGGGGACTTACTGTCGCGGCAAGCTTGTGGACAAGCGTCGGCTTTGCCTGATTTGTCTGTGCAACCGTTGGCATAGATTTCGCCTTCGAACCCGTTCTCCTGCGCTAAGCAAAACCCCGACGACAGACATAGGTCCGGGTTACCCTTTGTCAACGAACAGCACGCGCTGAATTCGGCCAGAGGGTTGCACGGCGCGTAGTCTTCTTGTGCGAGGGTGCCGTCTGCAAAATAGCAGTCGGCAGCGGCGGCTAGGCGACCTCCCAGGGTGAGCAGGAGCAGTGCCGATACTCGTACCATCATTGCTGTCCAGGGAAACTATTTCAACGTATGTGTTCCCGCTAGTGTGTAAAGAGTGTAATGGGAAAACGAAAGTGTCGTTTCGTTTTTCTTTGGATTATGCATTTGCGCGCAAACTTCCTGCATATAGGAAAGGGGCGTTGGTACACATCCCTGTCTGGCTCGGCGGCTACAGAGCCCGTTGTATTCACTTGCATTTTTCCCCCAGCCTTGGTGCAGGCGTTTATTCTATGCAATCATGCTACTACACAAAATACACTCCTTAGCTGGACAAAAACTACTCTTTCTGCTCACTAAGCGCGTATAGCAGCGCCATCTAGCGCCACTGTTAGAGACCCTGCAGTCGCAGGCAAGTCAGTAGAAACGTTGAGGGTGGAAGCGAATGTGCTCAACGTACCTCTTCGACTTGGCAAATCCCGTAACAGTTGAGGGGCAATACTCAATTCACAGCCATTCGGTTTTAACTAAAGGTGATGATGATAGTAGCTCTTGTTATCTTCTCCCATCTAACGTATCTTTGCGCTCCTGCTTATACGGCGCTTATCCCGGACCAGTTGTAGGTTTTGACAGGCTGCCAGCTACAACACTTTGCAGCCTAAGGAAAAGAAATTCGCTAACCTATGCAGTAGCGAATTTTCATTAATTTCACCAAATAAATTAATATATTAATACAGTCTTTTCTTATTCAACGATTAAACGCCACATCTAGTACGCTCTCTCAGTCATGCTGTGGGCGGTGACTTTTGCCCAATCAGCGTCCAAACTGCTACTTTAGATCGGACGTGCTCCGCTTTCTCCAGCCAAGCACCACCAAGCTTCAACCTCCAACATCTCATCAGCGATCGGAGCATCTCATCAAGTTTGGTTGATTTCATAGTCTCAACGCTTCTCTGGCACTCTATTTATACAGCTCCATGACATACGAGTATCTCCAGATTCTTATTGTCAGTAGCTACTTTATTCTGGCATGAACTCTCACTCGCCCATCACCACCTGAACAACCATGCACCCGCCATCATGATACAAGGCATCTTTTACGCCAGATTCTTCCCTCAAGAAGGTAACTAACCTCCGCTCTACACCTTCCCATTACCACCCGCGAAAGTGTGACCCAATCACTAACCAACCCACGCAGGCCCCAAAATAGTCGCGCAGTCGCCCCCAGGATGCATCACCGCCTCGGAAACAACCACGCGCTCTCCCCTCATCGACTTTGACGTCCTGCAAGAGTACATTATCCCGCGCCAGGCCTTTTGCAACCGCTACGTCACCATCAACTCCCCCGACGGAAAGTACACCATTCTCGGCCACCCCGTCGTCATCGCGCACTCTAAGTATCTGCGCAATGAGTTCATCTTCAACTTTGGCCTGCTCGTCGAGGCAGACGTCGACCACACCGCCTACGAGCGCGTCGTTCGCTGTCTCGCCTCGACTTTTGCCGAGATGGAGAAGCAAAATGAGTATCTGAGTGAAGTGGAAGACAAGCTGCATGACGGCACCACGCGCCGACCCATTGAGAGTTTGCTCGAGATTGTCAAGGAGGATCTCAACAACTACGGCGAGTGCATGATTCCCGTTGGTAAGTGTTTTCTTGTTGTTTCTCTCCATGTCTTTCAACCTTTCACTGACGTTGCCATTTTACAGACGATGCAAACACAATCAACATGAAGCTCTTCCCCTACCACGCAACCCCTCCACCCGTCAGAGGCTGGCATGTGCCAGTAGCCAAGACCAAGTTCGCAGACATTGTCGACCCAACATGGGACCTAACCCTGCAACGCGTCATTGCCAAAATCGATGGCGTCTCCGACGTCCGCCGTATCGCCCACTCAGCCTCTGTCTCTCTCGACCTCGCCAAAACCGCCCTCCGCCACCTCCTCTACTACGACACCATCCTCCTCCTTGACATCTTCTTCTTCAGCTCCTGCTACGCCCCGCGGCCTGGAATCCACGACTTCATCCACAACGTCGACGGCATGGTCGACGAGTGTGCTGGCTACGTATCCCACGGCCGCGCCCGCGTCAGCAACTTTATGCTCATCAAGCTCATGATGTCCTTTAGCCCCGGCAAGAGTATCCGCGAGTGGCTCATGAATCACCAGGACTCGGGCTTTGATGTGCTCAGCTTCGTGGACGTGCGCCGGTTTGTCCAGTTTGGCGTCATCAAGGGCTGTCTATACCGCGTGCACAAGTTTGTGGTTTCGAAGCAGTATCTCGCCGCGCTGGCAACGGGCCGTAGTAAGCCTACTGCCGAGGGGGATTCGCTGCAGAAATATACCGATGGCTGTCACCATTTCGACCAGATTATAACAGAGCTCAACTTGACGAATGATGCCATCATGGACAAGCTGAAGGCCCTGCCTGTCCCCAAGGGTGATTTGGCAGTGTTTTATAAATAAGGAGATTCTTGCTTTTGTAAGAGCAACGTGTTGGAATTACTGGGATGTGGGTATAGAAGCAAAAATTAATATTGTCGAGCCAAAAAAAGACTTGTCTTGTCTGATTCTTTTGGATCTCGAATTAACCAGCTCGCCGTCTATGATGCCATATGTTAATGTACACTAGTATACAAAATACAGAAAAATGTTACAGATGCTGAGTAGAGCTTAACCGAAAGATCTACTTTCGCTGCTTGTCCCGCCTATCATTCGAATATTTTCGCCTTTCGCGAACCTCTTCCTTGCTCGGCAGCTCAATGTCCGGGTTATTGGCCACCCGCGGCGCGTCCTTGCGCATCTTTGATTTAAGCAAGCGATTTACTTCCGTCGTACTAAGAGTTTCGCCTCTCTCCTCTGCCTGCTTGATTAATTCGTCCTTCATCCGGCGCACAACACCCGTATAAGGCTGGCCAGGGTAAAACTTGCCGCTCTTCTCCCACTCTTCGTCGCTGACGAGCTCCACAATGCGGACGTTGTGCTTGCCCTTGCGCAGAATCAGCATTCTGTCGTCGATGAGAAACTTGGCCGTCTCCTCGGGGTACCACATCTTGATGGGCGTCCATGAGAGGTTGCCGGGCACCAGGCCGCGCGATTGGCCAGGCTGAGCGGCGACGTAGGCGCCCTCGGCTTTGACGAGGCGCTGGCCGTCGCTGGCACTCGTCGCCAGACCGACGGCGAACAATAGCTTAGCCGGCGAGAGCCCCATGATGGATCGCGGGAGCTCCATGTCGCTGCGTGGACGGTTGTTGGGCGTGATGATACCTGAGTCGGGGTTCGGGTCGTTGGTTATTTTCGGCAGCTCCCCGCCGAATCGGTAGTGATGCTGCTGTGCCTCCTGCAGTGCCGTTTGTGAGCCGTGGATAAGGGATACAAACTCAAACGCCAGTGTGTGCTGTGCTACTCGCTTTGCTGGGTCGGAAGCGTGCTCCTCCATGACGCTCTGGATCTTGCTCATCGGCAGGAAAGTAAACATCTTGAGCAGCTTCTCCACCTCATCGTCAGTGCGGCGCATAAAGTATCCATACAGGTCAAATGCTGACGTCTTGAACTCATCCAGCCACACCGCGTTGCCCGCACTCTTGCCAAACTTGACTCCCGCAGAGTCTGTCAGCAGGGGAACAGTGAAGCCAATGGGGTCGTGTTTCCATCCCGCCGGCATCTTGGCGTGCGGTGCCTCTTCGGATTCTCGGATCGTCTTTAGCGCCTCAATGCCCGCCACAATGTTGCCGTACTGATCGGAGCCACCAATTTGCATCTGAATACCCAGCCTGCTGTACATGTGCCAGAAGTCCCAGCCCTGAAGCAACGGGTACATGAACTCGCCCATAGACATGCCATCGCCTTCAGTAAGTTTTCGTTTGACGCTGAAATCCGTTAGCAGCCTGTCAAATTTGAAACAGCTTTTCGTATTCAACTTACGTGTCCCGGCTCAGCATAGGACCAATCCTTGTGTCTCTCGCAACTCTCTTTATAAAATCGTACAAGGTAAGGCCTCCGAGCCACATGTTGTTGTTCAAAAGGTGTCTCTTGGCAGCCCAGTCCTTTTCGTATCCATGCTTTTCTCTCATGGTGACAACGTTTTGCCACAGCTTCGTCAGCTGATAATGGATTTTGGTTATATTCTTCGAAATGTCCGCGTTGCTCATGTTGTCGCGGCTTTGTAGTCGGTCGGTGGGATCGCCAATTCTAGCTGTCGAGCCTCCGATGAGCGTCACGGCTGGAAACCCGTGGAACCAGAGCCAGAAAAGAGGCATCAATGGTAGCATATGTCCGACATGCAGGGAGTCGGCGGTGGGATCGATTCCGACGTATGCGCCGATGCGCTTGACGCGCATTGTCTCCTTGATGGTGTCACGGTTGCTATACAGAATAATCAGTCACTGAAAACAAATTTTTTCCACTCGCTCTGATCCAACGTACCCCGCGACATCTTTGATATATCCTCGCTCTTCAAGAATATCCCACATGTGGCTTTCCTCCCCATTCTGGATCCTTTCTGCTTTCGCCGCCCAGCGTTCCTCGCCCTCTGCAACCTTGTGCAGGTAGCTTTGCGCTATTCCTCGAGCCTGCTGTCTTTGCGTTATATCTGACAAAACTTGACGCGCGACGCATCTTGAACTCGCCGATGGTCTGATTGGCGCCATGGCCGCAGATGCTAGTCGAGCTGCCATCTTACACGGCAATTGCGTGGCCTCGCAAAATAGACAGGACGAAGTAAATTCGTAGGCTGCACCATGCAATGCCCCAAGCTCTGCAGCTCAAGTTTTGGGGCTCAGGGCCGATATTCTAGCCTGAAATGTGCAAAGTCAACCTTTAGCAATGTGCAGCAAATAGTCAAAAGGGGAGCATCCTAGCAAAATTAGTTCACATGCGCCAGCACTGCTCCAGTGCTCACAGCGCATCATGCCGCCTGCAGGTCCCCACCAAAAAAGAGAAACGGCACCACCACCACCGTAGTGCGGAAAAACGTTCTTCACCCACCGTAACATTTCGGCTGACACTGGTCATCGGAATCCAACTAGCCAATGGGAGAGCTCGTAATTGGGCATCCTCGGCAATACGCACCAAATCCACAGAACTTACCCATCCCGACCCGCGAGAGCCTCATTCTCGTCTCGACAATACTCGCTGTCAAACGCGCCCGCAGCACGCCGATACCCCCTTTTTCCTCTGTTCAACCGTCGGACGACGATTCATCGACTGTCGAGTAACGAGCGGCTTGCAGTGAAAGCGATTGAACCCGCCTTGTCCGGACGCCCCGTCTGCACTCTCACGTTCCCGCGATTTATCACAATGGCCTCGTTGATGCGTCCTACGATTCTGCGCCAGGCGGCCATGAGCCGGGCTGCTTTTGCCCAGCCTGCCGTCCGCAGCAGCTTTATCCGCGCCGCTGCTATGCACACCACCAGCAAGCGTCATGCTATTCTTCCCCCAGGACCTCGTAAGTTGATCGAAATCGGGCGACGTCACATGTGCGCTCACCGGAACGTCATTTTGCTAACATGTTGGCTTTCATCGTCTAGAACGCATCGAGGGTGGAGGTACGATTCTCACCAATACATAGCGACATAACATCTAATACATGTCGCACTTTCGCCGTCCAATTGCTAACATGCTACTTCTTTTTCTAGTCAACGACCCTGCCCCCATTCCTGAGCCCTCCGCCGCCCACGGCTCATACCACTGGGCTTTTGAGCGCCTCCTCGCCGCCGGTCTCGTCCCTCTGACCATCGCTCCCTTTGCCTCTGGCTCCCTGAACCCGACCATGGACGCCATCCTGTGCTCAATGGTCCTGCTGCACTCGCACATGGGCTTCCAACAGGTTGTCATCGACTACATTCCCAAGAAGACGTACCCTGGCCTGCGCAAGCTGTTCTGGTGGGCTCTGAATGCCGCTACCGTTACTGTTGGTATCGGTCTGTACGAGTTTGAGACCAACGATGTTGGTGTGACTGAGGCCATTAAGCGCGTATGGAAGGCTTAAGCAGGTGCTGGCTGTGACAGTTAGGAGATGTTTTGCATGTATTTGATGGTGCGGGCTTTATTTCGCGAAAGCTTGTGGTTTCTGGGAAACGGGGCTGAGAAACCCCCATTGTATAGAAAAGAAGTCCTCGGACTCGAATGTACTTCGACCGATAAGGGTCGTGTTACTACTGAATGAAAACTTTCATTTGTCCCTCATATATTCGCTCATTCACAGCACTATCGTCCAACCGGATTGTACTAACTTTGCGAGCAATTTATGGAAAAGGCAAGCATTCATCGCTTTCACCCAAGAACTGCCATTTTGATTTAAGCAGAGCACATCAAGCGTGTAAACATATTGCAAATTGGGGTTATCAAGACTACTGAAGAGTTTTACATTCCAAACATAAACAGCCGGTCTGGCTGACAATTTTATTTCCATTACTTATTTCGTCGCAAACCTCAAAACTCCGTTCCTTTACCTCTGGACTACCAAAAAATGACACAGGAGGGTACAGTGTTGAACGATACCCACAGCAGCACTTGCAGCACCGCAGAGTCAAGCTTAGATAGTCAGGCTGGTAATTTCAGAACCGCTTGGGCGCCGGTCCATCTCCGGGGTAGGAGGCGGCAGGTTCTCCGTCTTGGTGCAGATCCAGCAGCTAGCATACATGTTGACGCGGTCAATGCAGGCTCCGTCCTTCCTGGCGCCGTGGCACTTGGGGGTGAAGCCGTGGCTCTCAAAGACTTTGATGTACCAGGGGCTAAGCGCCGAGGAGCGCAGCATAACGCGGCCGCCCATCTGGAGTGCGCGGTTAAGCTTGGTTACCTGCTTGGCGGCAGCCTGGGAGCCCTGGTCGAACCAGTCCATGCTGTCCATGACGACGGCGACGGTCAGTGTTCCTGGCATGATGCGAGCAATGACCTCTTCAAGCTCGTCTGTGTGGATGCGCAGCCCATCGAGCGCACCAGGGCGAGACAGTTTAGCGTGCACCTCCTGGTCGAGGTAGTGAGGGTGGCACTTGGGCGAGAATTGTCCAGAGAGGCAGACATAGTAGTACGGGTTGTCAGCGCCGATGTGAGTCTCTTCAGCGACGGGGTCGAGCGTGTTGACCATGTAGTGCCAGATGGCGTGGGAGCGACTGTTCTTGGCTACTGGCTTGGGTCCCTTGACCAGGTCAGAATGTGCGTGGTCATTTTCAATCATGGCGAGCTGGTTCTTGGGGACACCAAGGGCAGTCCAGAGAAAGCTCTCCTGAGCGACGACGAGGTTGGAAACGAGCTTGGAGAGGAGGGCAGGACGGATCCTGTTTCGCCAAATCTCACGCTGTTCGTTCAAAGTCTTGGAGTTAAGAATCTGCTTGACTGCTGTTCTGATGCCAAAGAGTGTCGAAACCCAGCGCATGGCGCGGATGGCATGACGAGAGCCACCTGTGTCGTAGAGGCCGTAACCTTTCTTGTTTTGGAAGACGTGAGTGTTCTTCATCCAGTACTGGAAAGCACGACTGGAAAGATGAGGAGACAGCTTGGTGATGAGCAACTCAGAAAACTCAGGATGCTTTCCATCACCAAAAATCTTCCAAAAGTCCTCATAAGAAAGCGCAGTGTAAGCTGCTGCCTTCAGCTCCAGCAGGTGATTCTGCGTTGGGTTGAGGTCGACGGCGTGGACACGAGCTGGGCTTTGGGCGAGGTACGAGAGAATATTGTCGCCAGCAGAGGTAATAGCGAGAACCTTGTCATTGGGACCAAGCTTGAGGATACGCTCGTCAACGCGGGCATCTTCCCAGGTAAACGCATAGATGTACTCATCGTTGAATTGGGTATGCTTCTGCAGCTGGTCATCGTAGTAGATGCGCCAATGGTGGTTCTGGTAGAAGAAAGCAGGGAGGGGCAGATTGGCGGAGAGGTTCTGAACAGCGGTGACAAATGCCTTGGAGCGAATCTCTGGTGCGGATCTTTCGATAGCACGCGTCAGAGCATCGCCCTGGTTGGCAGGGTACAGGTAAGGGGACTCGGTGGCCAAGGCATCAATGCGTTCAAGAATCTCATGCGGCAAACTAGACGGCGAAAAAGGTTTCTTGTGGCATCCAACCCAGACATAGTAGGGAATGTAACCGAGGGTTCGGTTACGTGAGTTGAGGTTAAGTACAGTGCCAAACTTGTACTCGAGGTAGTCGCGACGACCGGGCTCAAGACCAACTTTGTCAAAGTCAAACCAAGCGCGCCAAAACGTTCTGGAAAGGGCATTGACATGACGGTCAATGAATCCAGCAGTGTAGTTTCGGAAGGAATAGTCGCTCTGATTTTGAACGTAGAAGTCAACAACGCCGAAGACGCCGTGAGGGGAGAGAAGAGATGTGAGCGAGTCAACGACAGAGTAGTAGTCGGGCTGTCATGCAGCTGTTAGCACATTTTACTACATCTCTCGGAGGAGAGACATTACTCACAATCATGGAAAGACTATAAGACATGGTGACCAAGTCTGCGCCACCGCTCTCGGGGCGCTGCTGCTTAAAGTAGCTCAGCGCAGGGGAGCGCAGGAGATTCTGAGTTGTTGGCATGCCGTTTTCGTAGTCCTCCAGGCGGAACTTGCGGGCATCCTCGCAAACAACAGTGACATTCTTCCAGCCAAGTCTCTCAAATCGCTTTCGAGCAACCTCGCAAAGCGAAGGAGAGAAGTCGACGAGGTAGACACTAGAGAAGAATTCGGGGACGTTGACGTGCTCCTTCATGGCCTCAATGTTCCAGCCAGTGCCACCGCCAATCTGGAAAAGTTAGTATGCGTCATGAGCTAGGATTTTATCATGAGACTTACATCAACCCAGATTCGCTTATTAGGCTTGCCCTTTTCAGGGCCAGCCGCGTCCTGCTCCGCGGCCTTGGCCTTCAATTGGGCCACAACGAGAGAAAGCATGTCCTCACGGCCACGGAGGAGAACCTTGCGCGTTGCGTCATACGCACCGGCTTGCTTCTTGTAGAAGCTCTCAAGCGCATCTTGCTGAGAGGCCTTGCCGCTCTGATGGGGCTTGAGGAAAGAAGAGTAGAAGAAGAGGAGAAATGACTGGACGACACCAGGGGCCTCGGTGCCGTCAGCATTGGTCTTCTTGCCAAAGGAGAAGAGGCATGCGCCGCCAGCAAGAGCAATTGCTATACTAGCATAGTATATAGGTTGCATTTCGAAGCCAGTTCCGAAAGGAAGAATGTTACCACCCTAGAAGAGGGGCCCATGGTCAGCACGTGAGAGACGAGGCGAAAGCGGTTCAAAGCAGACTTACATGAGAAGCCATGGTATTCTCTCATTGTACGCGAGAGGACACTTTGGGAATCGGAAAAGGAAGCTCTGAGTTTGTTGAAAATCACCCAAAGCAGAATACAAGTTAAGCAGAATGAGAGGCGGGAAACAGGGTCGGGGCAGACCCCTCGATCCAAGGTGGCGGATATATATATGGACAGGGTCGTGTCGTGCCTTGAGTTTCCACTCTGGACATTGGTCAAAAGACACCTCAGGGGATAGGCACAAGAGCTGCAAGCACATGCGCACATACTAGGTATGTTTGGTAGCAATGCGGCATTGTGGCAGGCGGGAGAACAGGACTGGTACATGCTTGGGCGCAACAGGTGCCGCAGGCTGGCTGCAAAAGCTCACCGCGTCTGGCCTTGAGCTCTGCTTTCCCCGCTTGTTCTTCATGTAGAGGGCATGTATACGCGTGGTGTTGAGAGCAGGCACGACGCTTTGCCCTTTGTAAGGATGTAAGGCGGGCGTGGACCAATGGCTGGGCCACATGTCTGGGCAACGTGGTGCCAGGCTCCTCACTGATGGGGCACAAGCTCAACAGAGTACGAGACCACGGAGCGTCTTGTCGAGCGGGATTGGAACGACTCTAATTGAAAGCATGTGAGTGGGCCGAGAGAAGAGCTGGTGCGAGGCAACATGCTGCAAGACGATCGCGAGGGCATTGGTCCATTGGCCCACCCAACGGGCTTTGGCGGTATAGCCATTGGCATCAGCTTCGGCAGAGATCGCGACCAGTTCCAGGGTCCTGTGCAAGCAAGCGGCGCCCCAGTTCAATCAGAAGGGAAAGGGGTGTGGATCGGCAGCAGAAAGGCGGAGGTGGAACACTCTGGCCTCGAGAGCGAGCCCGTGATGGACGAGGAGAAGTTGCTGCCATTACTACGCGGCGTATTTACACGGAACGAGCACAGTAGGGATTACTAAAGCATGTTGGTATACTGGCAGGCCAAACTTGTTTTGCACTACCATTGACGTATTAAAAAGACAGTCATCCTGAGAGAGCACAATTCTCTCTCTCATAAATTCAAAGATATTTTATTCGCGCATGCCCGTCGCCGCAACTCTGCACATCTGCCCATGTCGTTCTGTTGGGCTGCAACCAGTTCGCCCCGCTGCCCAATGAGAAGCGCGGCCCCACGCACATGCAGCTACCCGATGAATCTCAGAGGCTCTCTCCGCGCGGCCGCGCTTAGTAGGTTGGCGCTGGTCCATAATACATCTCAGAATGGTTCATTTTAGGTTGGCTCGTTGCAGGTTACGGCACAGTAATGTCCAAACACCTTTTTCACCGACTAATTCTTCTTTGTACGGAGTACCTACCGGTCTGCCTGGTGAGGTACGTAAGTTTTATGCAGAGGAAAGTGGCAACATATGTACATAATACGCCGACGTCACACAAACGAGGTCAGCATGCACGTCTTATTGGCTGAGCGGTTTTGTTTCCCGACTGCATTTCATAAGCACTGTTGCATTAATCAGTCACAATGCACAGGTAATAAGTGATGTGCACAGTTGCCAAAGTACGCCCTCTACTAGCTTATGAATCCCGGCCAGATCTCCCGCTGCCCTTGTTGGCTGCTTCGTGCCGTTCCGAATTTTGCGGCATACTAGTAGTACTTTCCAAAGGATTCTATACCTTTCTGTAGACCTGCAGGGTCTGTCTTGTATCACACGACACGTAGAAAGCTGCGCCGAGTCGATATTCAGACGCCGTTCGATCAGTTTCCTATTCAGGCAAGTATTGACGTAGAAGCTCTATGAAGCAGCATTTAAGACGCCTAGTTTTTCAAAAAGAAGCAAAAAGTATTTATCAAAAACAAATAGAAGCTATTCTACCTCACTAACCCTTTTATATATATTATATTCATTCGGCCTTGTACAGAAAATTGAAGAAAGCAGCCAGTAGAGCTCAGAAGAGGCGGTTGGCATTGGGCTTTGATGGAGGTTGGGCAATAAATCTCGTCTTCAGCTTGATAGTATTGATCTCACACAAACGGCAAAAATCCATGGGTCTTCGTTTAGGGAATTTCATACTTTTTATTTAATTTATCTTGTTTCACTTTGTTTTATTGTGTTTTTCAATTTCTTGCGGTGTTTTATTATACGGCATGCAGCTTATTGAGATGGCAATGCCCGGCGCAACGATTTTCCGATCGCGTCCGGCACTCCACCAATGCACTCCGCGCCCGCTCCAATCAACAGCCCGGAGCAACGACAGCGCGACATGCACTGGTGCGAATGGGAGCGAGACCGACTATCAACGAGCCGCTGAAGCATCAAATTTCCATCTATGAATTGTCCGCACTGAGCTTCTGACGCGCCAACATGGCCCCGGGATCCAGCCAAAAGGGAACTAGCAAGAAAAACGCCGCCATGGCAAAGCAGAGCCGAAACTCGACCCCCGCGCCGTCATCGTCACTTCCGCCGGAAGAGTTCTACGATCCGGATTACCTCAACACGCGAGTTATTCTGTTTCCGAACCTGACGTACGAAGATGTCGTTGACCAAGGCGCTTCCAATGCGACGGTACCCGACTCCAGGACGGTAGATGCGATGCTCGAGAAGCTCAAGCACCTTACCAACGTCATGGAGAAGCGGTCGACATTCTACGATCGCGGAATGCGGTACCTTGCCGACGAAAGAAAGAAGCGACCGGATGACTTTGATCGCGCACATGATGGCGACGAAGGCAAAAAGTCAAAGCATAAGCGAAAGAAGGGTGGTGATGACGGAAATGGTACGTTTGCATGCTGCTCTGACCAACACATGTCGCTAGCGCATACTAACCGCGTTAACCTGGCAGATCAATCATCACCGGTAAGAGATACAAAACGAAAACATTCCCGCGACGGATCGGGGAGCTCCTCGCTATCTCCCACGGGTCGTAGATCCCCCGGAGCAATGGATGTCGACAGCAAGACCAAGAAAGAAAAGCAAGAAGATGAAGACGACGACGAGTCCAGCTCTGAAGATGAGGGCGCGCCACCCAAGCGCGAAGTGCCAGCTGCGCAGACGTTTGGCGACGATCCTTCGACTTTTCCGGATCCGACAATCTACGAAGTTCGAGAAGTGTTGCCTTCTATGCCAGAGGATGTGAAACGGGAAATCTTCTCCGTGGGAGTATATCCCAAAAGCGACCTTGCGGATCTCATTGCTGGCGATCCTCCAGACAAGGATTTCAGCAATGCTAAACCCCCTAGTCAAATCAACTTTACGACATTTTCGACATACATTGAACCGTACTTTCGATCATTCGCCGAGGAGGACCTCGGATTTCTGCGAGAACGCGGCGATCGGGTGTCTCCATTCGTTATGCCAAAGCGAGGCAAACGACACTATACAGAGGTCTGGGCAGAGGAAGATGGCGCAATGTCTGTAGACTCGCCGCAACAGGGACGAGACAAGCTGCCGCCTAACCAGCCACGCGGCAGCATTGATAATATGAATGATAGCATGGGCGAGACAGACGGCCTGTCAATTGGTCCTCTAGCGACGCGACTGTTACAGGCCCTGCGCCCAGAACATCGCCAATCGGCCGACGACAAACCGACGACTAACGGAATTACAAATGGTGACGTGAGCATGAATGGTGACGACGAGCAAGACGGGGGCAATGAAAAGGCCAGCCGGCTGCCTTCGGCGACATTCATGACCGAGTCATCAACAGACGCATGGAAAAAGGCAACGCACCCAAAGATGGAGTATGCTCAAGTCGATGAGCGCTTGAAGCAGGAACTCAAGCACATTGGCTTCCTACCGCAAGAAGGCGACGAGGAATACGACGGGCACTATGATGATGAAGTGGCAGGTCGACTACGGCTTCTACAGACACGGCTAAAGGAACAGATGCTCATCAACGGGGCTCGCAAAGCACGCCTCACGGAATTGGTTCGGGAGCGAATGGCAAACCAGGAATACCAGACCATTCTGGAAGACTTGGACTCGCAGGTGCAGGCGGCCTATCTCAAGAGGACGAGAACAATGGGCAAGAGCAAGAAGGCGAAGCGACCAGGCGGCGCGGGAGGCGGCAGCCACGTTGTTGGAGGCGGAACGGCACGGCCCGGAATTGGCGATCTAACAAAGACGCTGATGGAGCGACGTCGGCGATGGATTGACACTATCGGGTCCGTGTTTGAGGATGAGAATCTGGGCAAGGTGCCGAGGGTGGACAAGGAAGGCAGTTCCATCTTCAAAGCCGGCGACATGTCGGATCTGATGAGGAAGGAAAAGGAGCAGTGGGACGAGGAGGTAGAGGAAGAGTAAAGAGAGAGAGGGTTTGTGAAAAGTATTACGGCCCAAAGCGATTATGTGTACTATTTATTCTGGGCAGTGAGTTTGACACTGCTATTCCGGCGTTTTTTTTTGGCATTTGAAACTGGAAGGATACGGCATGACTTGGTGTATCTGGATGTGGCGTATAATGCGAGGGGTCCTTGGTGTACTCTGTTAGAGGCATACAATAACGAGATAGGATAGGTCAGAGGCAATACCAAGATCAAGGGACATTGCCCTGAAAAAGACTTTGTTCATAGTGCTACTTTGTTCAGCATTTGGCGTAAAGGTCGGTTTCAGACGGCGTTGCCGGCCTGGCATGTGAGCTGAAATGTCTGCACGGGGGAGTCCTGAACATAACATGTAGGCTCTACGGAGTAGATGCGAGCCACAGCGACAGCCGAGACATGGCTACACACGGCACACTGCAAGCACGAATAGTAGTGACTGCAGCCAAAGAGGCAACCCAAAGAGAAGCAGATGGAAATTAGCCATTTTAAGAGGTTAGGAGTGATGCAAGGCATTTTTGCACGAAGCGTAACGGTGCGGCATCTTTTATGCCGAGACACGGGGGCAGTAATACAAAGGTAATAATACCGAGCCAAGATGTGCTCCGACTCGGCCGGCTGCTGTTATCATTTCGGGTGCGGAACCGTCCGGCACGCTCAACACCGATAGGTACCCCTGTCTCCTTTTGCCAATGCGCAAATTACTGAATGAAAGCTGTGCTTTTCTGTCTATTGTTTCAATGAATTCCGCTGTGGCTATTTTCTGCGATAATTGTGTGACTGCCGACGCGGCTCGATTTGTTGTCCTGCACCTACGGAATACTCGGAGTGACTTTGAATGATAATACTGGCCCGAGACAGGTACAACAGCCCAACCATGGACCCCTGCGGCCCCGACGAGACGGTTCCGGTGCGGGTATTATTATTTTAGTAGTGGATCTCTTTCTGGGGGTGCAGAAGGGGTCTAGAAGGTGAGCTCTTTTGGGATGTATCGGGACGAAGCGCTCTCTAGCTTTTAGCTCATTGTTAGACTACTTTGCATCCTTGGGGACTTTTGTTGCGCAATGTTGCATTTTTTCCAAGTTAAACACGTCACGATGGTCGTCGCCCCAGGCTAGAAGAGGCGAGGATATTCACCCAGCCGTGTCTGAGGCTGAGGCATGATGCAGCTCGCACACCTCTATTTCACAGTAGGCAGCTAGCTCCCGCTACTAGCGTCCGGCGGGTTTCGATTTCGGCTGCCGAGTTTCCTCGGCGGAGGCCCTTTTCCTTGCGACTAGACATGGACTGTTGGAAAACATAATCCCATCGAGTAACACTACGAGTACTCCAGGCAGGGACGTGAAACCTGGTTCTGTACCCGTTAAGATGGCCGCTTCTACTTGGTTGATTTACACGATGAGCAGTTTCCGTTTCCCCACGAAAAGAAATGATAAGGTAGCGGGCCTGTAGAGTAAACTCGCTCCGGTTTGTTCTCTTTATCTACCACCAAACCAGCAGCCACTCCCCAGTCGGGCCAAGCCCGCCCTTTGTAGGGAGTACCGTGGTGGTGCTTATCAGGCGGCCGGCCGAGAAAGCGCAACACGTCATTGGCTGCGATCGCGCCGTCATAGCCGGATTCAGCCTCCCACCACTACCACAGCCAGAGTTAGACAGTTCGGTGCTAGCGGGCCTTGGAGAATGGCCCCCAGTTTGGGGACTAATCTTTATCTAGAAGAATGTACCTGGGTCTTTACAGCACTTCTCCGACCCCCGGAGGCCCAGAGGGTGTACAGCACAGTGCAGGCTCATTATCGCAGCCTGCAAATCGGCTGCCGGGGTTGGTGCGGGTGGCGTCAATTGATTGCTGTCTCTTATCGCAACCTGCGCATGAGTCGGCCGGCCTCCCACGGCACGGAACATGGACGCAGTTCTAGGCCTAGAGGCCGTTTTTTTTGTTTTGGTGCGTGCCGTGTGCCATATGTCGGGCGTGTCTAATCTCGTCTCGGGATGCAGAAAGCTTCTTTTTCGTCCTTTCTTTCCTTCTCTTACTCTTCCTTCTTCCGTTCCCCCCGCAATCTCACTGTAAACCGCTCCCTTTCGCATCGGGATTTGCTTCGTCTGGGGTCCGGGGAAGCTTCTTTTGCTTACATACTGTACATACATGTATTCCCGTTTTAGGCACGCAGTGCAGCCAGTATGCATCTCGTGCCCAAAGAAGTAAGCACTCCACCAGCAACTCACTCACTCACTCACTCACACGACCGTCGCGCGACAAACGGCTAACACGCCCACTCTTTTGCTTCTTACAATCCAGCTCGACAAGCTCGTCATTTCACAGGTCGGACTGCTGGCACAAAGAAGACTGGCTAGAGGTATAAGATTAAACCATACAGAAGCTACAGTATGTACTTTGCTCTGCCCCGAATCGCAATCGCCAACTTCAACAAACCCACCCACCCACCAAACCAGGGACTTATATCGACTAACATGCGAACAAGGCACTCATCGCAAACAACATCCACGAACTCATCCGCGATGGAAACCACACCGTCGCAGACCTCATGTCCATGGGCTCCTCCATGCTCGGCCGCAGGCACGTAGACCCCAACGTATGCCACACCCTTCACGAAATTCAAGTCGAAGGCACGTTTCCCACCGGCACCTATCTCGTCACCGTCCACAACCCCATCAGCACCGACGACGGGGACCTGCATCGCGCCCTGTACGGCAGCTTCCTCCCCATTCCCAGCCAAGATGCGTTCCCTCTCCTAGACGCCACGGAATACGCCCCCAAGAACAAACCCGGCGCCGTCGTCGCAGTCAAGGGCAAAATCGCCCTCAACGAGAAGCGCCTACGCACCGCCCTCACCGTCACCAGCCGAGGCGACCGCCCCATCCAAGTCGGCTCACACTACCACTTTATCGAAACGAACCCGCAGCTCGTCTTTGACCGCGCAAGGGCATACGGGTTCCGCCTCGACATCCCCGCCGGCACGTCCATCCGCTTCGAGCCCGGCGACACCAAGACCGTCACCCTGGTGGAAATCGGCGGCAACAAGGTCATCCGCGGCGGCAACGGCCTCGCCAACGGGCTGGTCGAGCTCTGGCGCGTCGACAAGATTGTCGAAAACCTGCTATGGGCCGGATTCGCGCACTTGCCGCAGCCGAGCACGCGGCTCTCTTCCAAGGTCAAGCCCTGCACCATTGACCGCTCGGCGTATGCCGTCATGTTCGGCCCCACCACCGGCGACCGCGTCCGGCTCAGCAACACGGACCTCTGGATCAAGGTGGAAAAGGACTACACGGTGTACGGCGACGAGTGCAAATTCGGCGGAGGAAAGACGCTGCGGGAGGGGATGGGCCAGGCGACGGGGAGGCCGGATGCCGACTCGCTGGACCTCGTCATTACCAATGCGCTTGTGGTCGACTGGACGGGGATATTCAAGGCAGACATCGGCGTCAAGAATGGCATGATTGCCGGCATTGGCAAGGCAGGCAACCCAGACGTCATGAATGGCGTGACGCCCAACATGGTTGTCGGCAGCTGTACAGACGTCATTGCCGGAGAGAACCGCATCGTCACCGCGGGTGGCATCGACACGCACATCCACCTCATCTGCCCGCAGCAGGCACAAGAAGCACTCGCCTCGGGCATCACGACCTTTCTCGGCGGCGGAACAGGGCCCTCGGCAGGCTCCAACGCAACAACCTGCACGCCAGGCAAGCAGCTCATGAGACAGATGCTGCAGGCCTGCGACAACCTCCCCGTAAACGTCGGCATCACAGGCAAAGGCAACGACAGCTCCCCCGAGGCGATTCGCGAGCAAGTGGCCGCGGGCGCCTGCGGGCTCAAGATCCACGAAGACTGGGGCGCGACGCCCGCGGCAATAGATACTTGCCTCACAGTGTGCGATGAGATGGACGTGCAGTGTCTCATTCACACCGATACGCTCAACGAGTCTGGCTTTGTCGAATCCACCATTGAGTCGTTCAAGGGCCGCACAATCCATACCTATCACACCGAGGGAGCTGGCGGCGGCCACGCGCCAGACATTATATCTGTCGTGGAGCATGGCAACGTACTTCCGTCGTCGACGAACCCGACGCGGCCATTTACGCGAAACACGCTCGACGAGCACCTCGATATGCTCATGGTATGCCACCACCTGTCCAAGAATATCCCCGAGGATGTCGCGTTTGCGGAGAGCCGCATCCGCGCAGAGACGATTGCGGCAGAGGATGTGCTGCATGATATGGGAGCTATTAGCATGATGAGCTCTGATTCGCAGGCCATGGGCCGCTGTGGCGAGGTGATTCTCAGGACGTGGAATACTGCGCAAAAGAACAAGGTGCAGCGGGGGACGTTGCCGGAAGATGAAGGCACGGGCGCGGACAATTATAGGGTGAAGCGGTATGTCAGCAAGTATACCATCAACCCGGCGCTGGCACAGGGATTCAGTCACCTGGTTGGCAGCGTCGAGGTAGGCAAGATGGCAGATTTGGCGATTTGGGACCCAGTGTGGTTTGGTACGAAGCCCGTGCAAGTCATCAAAAGCGGCATGATTGCATGGTCACTAATGGTAAGCCTCTTCTGTCTCTTCCTCCTTCATCCAATCATGCACACTAACATATGATTACAAGGGCGACCCCAATGGCTCAATCCCAACCATCCAACCCGTAATAGGCCGGCCCATGTTTGGAGCCATGGTTCCCGAAACAAGCGTGCTCTTCGTGTCAGGCGAGTCCATCGCCTGCGGCGCAATTGCCTCGTACGGGCTTCGAAAACGCGTCGAGGCCGTTCGAGGGTGTCGCTCTGTCGGGAAAAAGGACATGCGGTACAATGAGACTATGCCCAAAATGCACGTCGATCCGGAGAGCTATACCGTCGAGGCGGACGGCAAGGTGTGTGCTGCAGAGCCGGCGGAGAAGTTGCCTCTTACGCAGGCTTGGTATGTGTACTGAAGAGTTTGTTGCATTGCATAGGCGGTTGTGGATGTGGATGAAGATTAGTGATTCATGTTTTTGAGCGATCTTACCATTTCTAGGCGCATATTTTGTCGGGCTTTTGTCTTGGTTCCAGGCGGCATAATGACTAGTTCAAGCGAGGAGTTTCATATATACCATTGTTTACCTGGTGCGGCAATAGCGTTGCACAACGCAATTAAGCAATCAAGATTTATTCAAGAGCAGTTCTTCGCGGTGCTCATGGACAACTGACACGGCACGGAGCGGCGACATTGTATCAGGCACTGACTTCCAACACACATCACGCACGAATTGACATTGTACAAACAACTTGTAAATCATTGCTCTCATTACAAGGCACCTGGGACCAAGTGCCCCAAACACGCGCCTTGCCTAAATACAGTCATTCATGACGGATCATGACCAACCCTCATAAAATCGGTCCTTCTTCTGTCCTACCCAGGCTTTTTTGCCCGTCCGTCCATTCATCATCTCCTTCGAAGCATACAAGACAAACACAAAACCAAGCCAAAAACACACGTTTTAATTCCCGACAATCCCATCCTTCTTCCCGACAGAAACCCAAAACATAACAAAAATAACAGAGACCAGCAACTTATGGATAGAAAAAACAGGCACCTTCCCTTATCTCCAAAGGACACAGGGTGTTGCCACAAAGCAGTACGCCTGACAGAGACGTTTTGCCAACACGCCACGCAAAGCGGCTCTAAAACAAAACTGCTTCTCCATCTTTAGCACCAGACAAGAGGTATCAATGGTTCTCGGTCAAAATACAAAGCGACGTCACAGACTCTTTGGTAAAAAGGGGGCCTGGTGCGCTTGAACTGACCAGAAACAAAAGAGACAACGCTGCAGAAAAAGCTCAAGAAAGGTGTCAGTGAAGGCGGCTTTAAGTGCTCTTAGTCTTCTTGCGGCCGCCACCAGACTTCTTGGTGTCATCCTTTTCGTCGGTAGCCTTGGTGGAGGTGCGACGGCGCTTCTTGTCAGGGCTAGCGGGGGTGGCCTTGGGAGTTTCTGTGGCAGCGGCAGCAGGAGCGTCCGACTTGCGCTTGCGACCACCAGCAGCCTTCTTGGGGGTCTTGGTGGTGGTGTCGTCCTTGAGCTGCTCAGCAATGGCAGCCTGGACGTTGGCAGAGGCGTCGCCCTTGGTGGCGTCCTTGAGGTCAGGCATGGGGATCTCAAAGTTCTCGGCGTACTTGAGGGCCTCCTCGTCGCTCATGTTCTTGGCATTGACGTTACCAGCCTTGTATGAGTGGACGCGGGCGTTGTAGAGACGCAGATTGTACTGGTAGGCATTGTTCCAGCCCTACAATGATTTTGGTCAGTCATGTCACTTTGAAAGGTTCCAAGCGAGAGATGGCAACTGTAAAGCTTACCTGCTTCTCGTGAGGCGTCATGTTAGCCCAGCGGCGCTGGCCCTCCTCCTGGACGGCACCCTTGGGAGCATCGGCACCGAGATCATTGGCAATGATGGAGCGGGCGTGCTGCATGTACAGGAAGTAGGGAGTCAGAGGGCGCTTGGGCGCGTTGGGGTCATGAGTGCGCTTCTTGCGCTCCTTCTTTTCCTCAGCGGGCTGAACCATATCACCAACGGGCATGATGAGCTGAGCGGCGGCATTGTCAAACGAGTTAAGGAGATCAGCCTGGCCGCTGCCCTCGGCGGTGTGCTCGCCGAGGAGCAGGTTGGTCTGGCGAATGTAGTCATTGGTGAAGGACTTGAGAAGCTCAACAATGGTGCTCAGACGACCAACAGCCTAGAGGTATCATGTTAGCGCGCTGTTCAGGAAGTAGACGGCGACGGAAGTAGAGCGTCACGGTGGATCAGGAGCAGTGCTGAAGAAGAAGGAAAAATGCGGAAGAAAAAAAAGGCTGAATCGAGCTTCCCACATTGGAGAGCTACCCTTAGCTACCCTGGCAGTTGCGGCCATAGCTCCCGTGGCGGGGACCCTGGTAGGTGGGTGGAGGTGAGGTGCCGCGGGGCTAAGAGCGCCAATGTAAACAATGCAGAGCCGCCCAAGTCGCGTCGCGGAGGGAGCTCTTGAGGGAGGGAAAGGGAGAGAGCAAATTGCGCCCAAACGGCGAGTGAGAAAAATGCAAAAAATTGGTAGACAAGATGACGCGGGCTCAATTTGCAAAATTCCGTGCTGAAATCTCTGTAAAAGGAAGCCAAAGCAGGGAAAAGCCAGGGGAATGTAGCTCGCGACAAGCCCCAACGGTGAGAGCTGTTGGAAAAGCTGTTGGAGCTTCTCCAAACGCGACCCAGCTGTATTGCCAGCTGCCAGCCAGCTGTCAAGCGTCCCAACGGCTCACGCATTTCGACGCCGTAGAGATGTGAGAGCAAACGCGTAGGAGTGTATGCAGTGGGCGAGTAGGCATGATAATGAAAAAAAAAAAAAAATTTAAAAAAAATCAACTCACCGAGTCGCGCACGCGCAGGAAGCTGTCGTTGTCGACGACGCGAGGAGCTCCAAGCGGGTTGGTAGAGGCAGCGGGAACGCCTCCTCCCATGACAGGAGGGACAACCATGGCGGGAGCGGGAACCTTGGACTTGTCGTCGGCGGCCTTCTTGGGAGGGCGAGGCATGGTGATGTGCTTGTTGTTGGTGTTTTGGGGCGAAACCAAAAAAAGAATCAGGCGAGAATGGGGAAAATATTACGTTGCGCGGTGAAAAAAGGACCGGGCGACGTCTAATAGAATATAACCACTGGCGCTGGTGTTGTTGAGCGCGTAGTGCTGCGGGACGGTGGGCAGGGACACGAAGCTTTTGTTATTGCTCGGGTCAAGCCTGTTAGTGTTGGGACAAGTTTGGTGGTGGTGTTTGGTGGAAAAAAAGTGCGGCAAAGGGGCCTGAAGAGCGCTGACGCGATAGCGGATGATGGTGGAGTTGCTTGGGGATTCAGTCCAGACGTCTGGTGACGGGGGGCACGGGGGGATGCTGAAGAATGCTGGGCCAGGTCAAGACTCGGGAGCTGGAAGCAGCGAGAGGGAAGGAGGAAAATTCGGGGGGCTGGGGCGCGACGGGTAGTGGGTGGTGGGCGCAATATGTACGTTTTGGGCTTGGGCTGGCTGGCGACTGCAATCAGCGCGTGCCAGTGCCAGTGTGGCCAGGCCGGGCGGTCCAGTGGGCGGTCCAGAAGTGAAGTGGTGGGAGCCGCAGGAGACCCGAACCTGTTGTCTACGTAAGGTAGCAGCACATTTCAGCGAGCAGGCGGGGAGGGGTTGCTTCTCATCAGCGGCGGCAGCGACACCTTCCACCTCCCTCTCCCTCCTCTTCCCCCTCCACGAAATGCGCCGCGGCACCTAATTTGGCACACCCGGGGAAACACGAGTAGCGAAAATTTTGCACCCAGCACGCTCACCGCAGACAGGCAGCCCGCCAACCCCCCGCCCATGCAGGTACCGCACTCAGCAGCCCCGCCGCATGCGTACGAGTACAATGCAGCGTGCTCTCTCGGCTGGCTGTGGCCACGCTGGCTCATCCACCTCCCCCTCCCCCGCCCAGGAGACGCCTACTTCTGCTGTCTGCAGTGCCTGCCCCTGGCCCGCCGCCCTGTCTCTGTGTGCCCTACTCTCTCCCTCACATGTCCGCAAACAGCGACTCTTGCGACGGTGGTACTGTAGAACTCGTCAGCATACTAAGTATCCAGCAAGCCAGCAGCGCTCCCTGCTCTCGCGCTCGCTGGCTCTACTCGTACCTTACTAGGCCTCTGAGACCCACTAAATGGCACTCGTCGAAGGCTGCCTGATTGTTCGCCTCATTCGCTGCTGAGCCCTGTGTAACCGAGCCTGGAAATTCCCGCCTGACGAACACTGGGAGGCAGGTGTTCGCTGCTATTCTCCTGTGGGCGAGTCACTTCGCCATCGTTCCTCCCACCCTGATACGGCCCCCCAACTCACGGAGCATTGGGGGGGCCACCTCTACTGTCGCTTCTACCACTATTGCTTGCTCTCAAGACCGGGTAGGTACTCAACATAGACTGGCTTCTTATACGCGTATATTGCAGGTAGCTCACTACCAAAGAGCAATTCTATCTACTAGTATTTCTATTTGTATTTCGTAGAGTATGCCTTGTATTTATCTTATATTCTGATAGAATGTGTGTAGTAGTCATTCAGTGGAGGTTTGGCTGCTGTTAGGGGCCATTTCGGGCTTCTCCATGGCAGTTGGCCACTGAAGCTTTGCTCTGGATTGGTCTCGCGATACCTGGTGGCAACATCTTCAGCAGGTTTCTGGACGACGGGAGTGTCGAACAACCGACCCAGTGCCAGCAGCAGGGCAGGAGAACCGCCCTGTCTGGCCACCTCCAGGGCGCTCAGAGTTCTGCTCTGATGAACCGCCTTCTGATGGGGCAAGGACGCTTCAGAGCTTACCGCGACTCGTTTTGCATGCTGCAGGCGACCGAGCGCCGCCCATCGTTCCAGCGGCTTCGGGGGCTGGGTAGCAGGTGTATTTCTCAGCACGGGGCCGGTTCAGCGTTGCTTTCCTACTTTCGCACCCCTCACTTGCCAGGCAGCAAGATGTGCTAGCTCAACTGTACTGCTGACGGGCAGCCCGCCAATATGCTCCGCTTCATTGCGCCATTTTTGTGTCATCAAGTTCTTCCCTCACGGGTGCCCGTAGCGCATCCATCTGGCTAGTGGGAAACCTAGCTGGATGGCCAGAACCACGGACATGGAAGCAAAGTCCTCCCGCCTGTGCCAGAGCTGCGAGTCTCTCGTAAATACAGGTCGCACAGGCCTGCAACCCACGCGCAACGCCGGCTGGGTCTCTCTGCCGAACTGACGACTTGGCTCACCACCAAGCCCGAAAACAGGCTTTTTAGGTGTTCAGTCCTCACTAATAGCATGGGCGTACTTGCAGGCTGTGGATGTTATTTCATCCACCGACTCTCTGACACTCATAGCCAGTACTGCGCTATTTGGCCAGTCTATACGCTCCGTACAACGTGCCCACCAGTCGCCATTTCGCCATGATACTCTCGCTGTGCAACAATTACATACGTAGATATCGACTTTCAATGCCCTGGAACAGCATTCATCAGAGCGAGGGACCGTTTGTAATGCCATTTTTAACGCTTAACGCCAAGTTTCTTTTCTAAACTACGCTGCCTGGCCTCCATTTCAACGGCATTTGACACAGGCCCTTTACTGCTACGCGAGCGTTTATGCGTAAACCTGTATATCTCACAGTCGGTTATTTATTAGGCATTCTTGACAGTGTTTCCTAGTCCAAGGTGTTCTGATGGGAATGTATGTTTTATAGTTTTTCTTCTGCATTTATGCTATATTTTACAATCGCATCATCTTGGTTCCGTAATTACATACATAATGTGGTACACTGGCAACGGTCTGCCAACAAGGTCCGCTCGGCATGGCTCTATCCCGGCGGCACGCTGTGAGACATGCACTGCAGATACGGGAATAAAATTCACATAAATTGAATCAGGATAGATTCTCACCGGTACATGGCTTTTATCTCTCCGTAGAGTTCGAAAAGGGCCACAATTTAGGTTACAGACGTGCAGCAATCCCTTTAAGAGCCAAGATGTCAATGCCGCGTAGTATCCTCGGTGGGAGTATGTGCCGAAGAGTACATTCACAGTGTTTCTGTCACCACAGCACTTGGTGTAACAAACGCTATCCCTCGGTAACAAAACCGTTATGTCCTGCATTTCCACCATGTGGTTGACAAGTGAGACATTGGAGCAAAGTGCCCGTCCATCGCGTGAGCTGCGGAGGATTCCATCGGCAGTTTACGTCGTAGGCGATCTTTACCAGACATTCGCATAGCAGCCAGCGACTAGCTCTCCTAGTAGGTGCCGTACTATCTTATAGCTCAGAGAGAAGTAAGAAAGAGTCCAGGTACAACATTTCGCCTACACACGCGCGCGCGCGCAAATAATCAACTCGTAAAACCTATACTCGTACATTCTCCCAAATGGAGCTCTGACCGTAGCCGGCCGGCTTACACGCTCAGTGAGCCATAACGCGTCGGCCGGCGCTGGACTATGTAAACAAACGCCAAAATAGGCAATCTACTTTTGGCGGGCCACGTCTTTACGAGGCGGTCAAGCGAGCACCTTCAACATAACCCCACGGGTCTGCGAAAAATAGTGCCCATTAGCTAATGTAAGTTTCCGTTGCCGCCCGTCCCTGCCTTGGCAAGCCACTGCAGGCCAGGCCCACTGAATCGACTCTTCAATAATCGTTTCAGGGACTTTCCGGCGTGCTGATTCGGTTGTGGCAGGGCCGTGTCCCTTTGCTCTGCCGAACAGCAATTGACGCCCGCGTTGGTTCTGAAACGACACCGCCTACCGTGGGCGGCACCAACTGTTACAAAGTGCCGTCTTCTCCTCTGCCAGCCCCTCATCAGCACGGGGAAGCACTCCCTTCTCCACCAAGCAGAGCAGGAGTTGGGTCACAATGGCTATCTATGGAGCTGAGGCTATGCTAAGAGCATTAGCTTCAGGTTTTTAGCGTCGACTTGTACTGTAAAAACCCGCTCTAAAATAGCAACAGCCAGTTGATGTCGAGCTGCCCCTGAATTGTGTGTGCCCTTTCCCCAATGGAAACTGAGACTCGGACCCCTAAATCGCATCCCACCAGTCACTGAGCTTCCTTGTAAGTCGAGCCACCACAAATACAGGCGCAGCTTTCGACAGTGCAGGCTGTGTAAGACTGCCACAAATGCTTCTCTCGCGGACAGCTCGAGCTCTAATCTAGAGGCTATTCCTTTCCCCAGCCTTGCCCAACCCGTCGCTCTATTCTCGTCCCAGCCTCCAAAGCCCTGATTAAGCCCGTAAAGTAGCGCCCTCGACGCCCTGCCCAGCATAAATCTTGGAATTAATCTGGTACAAATCGCCGGCCCGGTGGCACGAGCTTCGTTTGTTCGTGACGTATGATTCCCCCACTAACCCCTCTTCCATCATTTGCAGTGCCCTCCTTGATATTCTGCCTGCTCCGTGTCACACCGATTGCCCTCCTCTTCTTGGTCCTCTCTCCTCTCTCACCGACTTCCTCCGTCTTCCCCTCCATCTGCTCTTCTCAGCTCATCTTCACCGTTTTCATCAAGCTTCAGTCTGCTCCTCCGCATCTGAAGCTGGCTTTACTACAAAACAGACTGGTCAGAAGAGTGAACAAGCATCCATCATGATTGATTTTCGATCCCACGGCCTGCTTCTGGGCCTCATCGCCTTCATTGCCTTGGCACAGCCGGCGGCTGCCTTTGGAGCTGGCAACATTGCCTCCATTTCCAAGATTGAAGGCCAGAACTGTTAGTTAACCTTTCAGGCTTATGATTCTCCTGCTCCCACGAGGCCAAGACCAGGCCTCCAAGCTAACCTGCTCACTCCTCAATGTAGGGCGACACGGTGATATCGAAGATGCCCTGCTCTCGCTAGTCATGGCCCGCGCACTCAACGGCAAAAAGTTTAGCAAGCTAATGGTTGCCCGTGTCTACTTTGGCAACTGGCTTCGTGACTATTCCCAGGCCATCGACGTCGGCACCGTCAAGTCCGTCTCCGCAGAAGCTATCCGCCTCCTTCTCTGCGTCCTCGCCTTCCTCACCTTTGGCTACGGCTCGGGTGAATTCGAAGTTACCGCCGAGCGTCTTGGCTGCTACCGTCCCGAGGATCACATTGATAACCCCAAGGACTATGCCGAAAATGTCGATGCCCGTCAATACGACCGACGCCTTCGAGGCCCAGTCGACGAGCGCACCGAACTCAGCATTGACCCGGAGTCCGGCATGAAAAACTACATTGCCAACGAGCGGGCCAACATTATGACCTCTGCCCAGCATGTCAGGAATCTCTTCTCTCGCTGCATTGAACTTGCTCGTAGCTACAAAGACAGTGATGACAAGGCCGACTTTTACGAGTCTCTCCGTCTCATGGGAACCGGCCTTCACTGCCTTGAAGGTAAACACTCGTTCTTCTTTAAACGCACTGCAAACAAGCTTCTAACTATGGGCTTACACAGACTTCTTTGCTCACAGCAACTATATTGAGCTTGCTCTTATTGAAATGGGCGAGCGTGACGTCTTTCCCCACTGCGGAAGCGACACTCGCATTCGTTTGGAGGGTGCCAGAGACGGTGTCTACCCAATCGTCACCGGTACCTTTGGAGGAGTTGACTTTCTTCATTCCGTCACCGGCGAAGGTACGCTTCATCATGCTATTTCTACCTTGTCCAGTCACAGCCCACTTACCAACTACAGTTTCGGACAAACTGAGCCAAAACGAAATTGAGGAACTCGAAGGTACTTTGCAGGAGAGCAAGAATGCCGATACCAGCCTCCTCAGAGACTTGCTCGACAAGATTCCCGACGGCATCTTTGGCGACCAGAACCAAGGTGAAAAGATTGATGAGATTCAATCCAACGCTAATGCCGCTCAGGTTGAAAACACATCTGTCTCACCTCGTGACCCCGAAGAATTTACAGAATATGTTCAAAACATTTTTGCCCAAGTCATGCCTGCTATCAAGTTCCATGACGACATCATGAAGGGTATTGATGCTGCCATTGGCAAGATCCCCGTCTTGCCCAAAATTATAGAGCAGCTAGAAGAGCAACTCTCCAAATTCGTCTTTTCCATCATTGCTCCCTTCATTGTCCCTCTAATTCGTCAGATTCGCAGTGAACTGAAGACAGGCTCCAGCGAGATCATCAAGAGCAGCGAGCGTGAGCAGCACATTGTTTTCAGCGATGATTCGAGCACCGATCCAACCCACTCCATGCTGTCCAAAGATCACTTTTCTAACGTATGTTTGTCTAGCAATGCCAATTGGTGTGGAAGTGCCACTCACTAACTAATTCCACAGATCCTCAATGAAATTGCTGGCCGTTCTGCTGCGAAGATGCTTCACTGGGTCGTTCCCCAGATCATGGAGGCCATTGACGACGACGGCGTCGACGTAGACCGTCTCTGCGATCGCATCATTGCCGGTGTACTTCACCACCCGGCACAGCGAGACATGGGAGAAGACGGGGCTCGCGAGGCACGCGATCTTATTTTTCAATCTGTCGAGGAGTGGTGGAACAACATGGGTGACGACCAGCGTGAAGATTACCGCCGCAAGTTGTCGAGAGAGGGCGTCGAAAATGGTGAGAACCATAAGGAGGGCGTCTACGATACCGGTCACGGCCACGGATGCAGCGGCAAGCTAGAGATGCGCAAGCTTTACGGCGAGCCCGAGACGCTCGAGACCAAGATTGCCGGTGCGGCCGCTGACGCCATTTTCAAGGGCGCAAGTGGCGCCGTTTCTGGTTTCATTCAACAAAACACTGGTCTCAAGATGCCTTCCTCTGGTAAGCACGAGGAGGAGAAGAGGCAGGAGGGTGGCCTTGGTGGCTTTTTAAACGCTGCTGGAAGTATCCTTGGCGGTTCATTCAATAAGGAGGAGACGCACAGGGAATCCAGCAGCCGCCGCGACGACGATGGCTCTTACACGCAGACCTCGACCGAGTACGGCCGCCATGAAAACCGCTACGAGCAGGCAGAGCAGTCACACACCTATCGTCCCGATGGTAGACAGGAATTTAGGACCGACCGGTACCAGCAAGAGGACTCGTATGGCGGTCGCCAGGCTTCGGGCTACGGCTACTCTGAGCAGACTGAAGCACGCCCATCTTACGGAGGCGGTTATGAGCAGAGAACTCAGTATCAAGAGTACAGCGGCTCCACTGGTGACCAGTATGGTCGTCGGGAGGACAGCTATGAGAGTGGCTATGGCAGTCGACGTGAAGAGAGTTACGGCAGCCGACGCGAGGATAACTATAACTCAGGCTATGGTGGCAACAGTGGCTATGGAGGTGGCAGCGGCTACGGCGGTAACAGTGGTTATGGTGGTAGCAGCGGATATGGTGGTAACAGCGGCTATGGTGATAATAGCAGCTACGGTAACAGTGGCTACGGAGGTAGCAGCGGGTATGGTGGTCAGATGGGAGACAGCTACGGCGGTCGCCGCGAAGACAGCTATGGCAGTCGTCGCGAAGATAGCTACGGAGGACGCAACGAGAGCAGCTATGGAGGCGGCGGTGGCTATGATGGGGGATATGGTGGCAGCGAATATGACAGTCGCCGAGGCCAAGGGAGATACGGGGACGATAGACGCGACTCTAATGATTCAGACGATGACCGCAGGCGTCACCATGGCAGACGCGACTCTGGCGACTCGGACGACGACCGCAGACGACACCATGGCAGACGCGACTCTGGCGACTCGGACGACGACCGCAGACGACACCATGGCAGACGTGACTCTGGCGACTCGGATGATGATCGTCGACGGCGCTATTACCGATAGTGGATGTCATGCATCAGCCCATGCTAATGCTGCTGATAAAAGAGAAGAAAAAGTATGAGGGTAGCTGGCTTTGCTTAGCACAGCGTCTATTGTGTGACGGTGCTTTTAGCTCTGAACAGAGAAGCTGGTCGCTAGATTGAAAAAAAAAATGAAGAAATAATTTGTTGAGAATATGCGTTACAAATCCGTAGCTGTTGGCGTAAAGGTCTGGCTGCCAGCCCTATGTAGTAGTTTGATTTACGCGTATCACAGGCGTGTCTGAGTGTCGCGTGTGTTGGATTGTTGCGTGCAGGAACAGCCGGCTTACCCTAGAGGCGGGATTGGATTTATTTGCAGAAATCTGCATATTTGTACAAATTATGTCTGCTCCGGAAACTTTGCTCAAGATGATTCTTCACATGTCATTCTTCAGGTTTTACCCTTTCTGTACTTTTTATGACAAGTTTGTGTTTGATTTGGTGAGCGTGCATGCCGTAAGGGAAAGATTAGCTATTTTGTACATTTTTTTTGCCGTAGTCTATGTGCAACATGAACAGGAAAAACTAGCAGGGTATTCTGCTGAAAAAAGTAAGAAAAGCATGTACACATTTTGAAAAAAAAACGGCAGTAACTGAATCATCTCTGCTTTACATGATTATACTATTTCGTGTCGTCGGTTGATAAGAGACGCATCACCGTCTTGACCGGCCTGTGCAAGTGTCCAAAGTAGGTAGGTACTGTACGAGGTCTCGCTCCACATAAATGCCTTAGGCCATAATACCTGCTTGGTAGCACTGTTGTACGTGCTCAGCCATGTATTAATTAGCTCCTCGTACGAGTACGCGCAACCCAGGCAAAGATCGCCCAGGACATTCGGCGATGGGGCGCTGGTCCATTACCGTTCGAGGAAAGAGATATTCGCCCACGAGTACTCTCAGAAGCAGAGGACAAACCACAGGGAAAAAAAAACTTGCTTGCTGCATGGCTGAGATACGTCATTTTGCGTCAAGGCCCGATTGGGAGAGATGCGGAATGACGACGCGGTGCGGATGTAGCCGGTGAGATGCGTATTGTACACAGTATTGGTTGGGCATTTTTTGTGTACGAGTAAGAACGTTAACGCATCGACAAGGGAGTGACTACTCGTAGACGTCGCAGAGCGCATTCTACAGTTGCCGCGACATGTTAGACGGTCAATAGACGGGGCCAATATGGGCATGTAATCAAGCTGCGTTGGCGACATCAGACCACCTCAGTAGAGGAACAATCTCGAGGCATCATGACACAGGCAAGGTCCGCGGAGTTTGTTGCTCAAAACGCGGATCATTTGCCCTCATCATGTCATTGCATTGCAATTCCTGTACTCGGACAGCTGCAGCAAACAGAGGGGCCATGACCAAAACTGAGAGGGAGATCCCTGATCGACATACGTAACTTGGCGGCATGGTCGGAAGGACTGCTGTGCGGTAATGACGGCTGTGTGTGGGCGAAACAACAGAACAGACCAGAGCAAAACAAGCTTTTCCGCCCGGCGGAACATCAGGGTCCCGTCCCCCTCCGTGGATTCACCTCACGGGCAATGTGATTGGGGCGAGAAGAGGTTGACGAGCAAAGACCCCCATGACGAAAAAAAAGGGTCTGTCTGGCCCGCCAATCTCATGCGGGTTTTGGGGCTGTGAGAGTTGTAAGCGTTTTGTCAGAATAGGGACATGATCAGCAGTGGCACGGCGAGTTTTCTGGTGTACGAAGCAGGCAAGGTACGAGTACTAGGTAGGTACGTGGGCGGCTGTTTCGAACTGAGCGGTTTTGTTGTAGAAGTACAGGTACCTTTTTCTGCTTGTTCAAGTGGGAAGTGTACTTGTAACATTTCTATAAACCACTAGTACTAGGTATGTGTGCACTGTCTTGTTTTATTGATTTTTTTTTTTTTTTCGTTTTCTTCCTGCAGCATCGTGGAAGAAAGAATCATGGCGTTTTATTGGACTCAGAGGACGCGACGCACGATGCTGTTACGATCCCCCCCCCGGGGTAGCCGTGTTTCTTTCGGGCTAGTTCCGCTGGGCGGAGGTTCGCGGATCTCGATGACCAAATGACACAAGTCGTTAACCACGATGAAAATCATCGTTGTCAGCGGGGAGACCATTGGACGGCTATGAGATCTTTCTATACATGAATGGAGCTTTAAGTTTCCATGTGATTACTCTGTAGATTATTCAAACACTTGAACAGAGTCTCGAAGCTGCACTGAAACGGCAATGTGCCCGTCTCCTTTTTGCTCCCTCGACCCTCGACACCGGTGGCTGACACCACATCCAGCTAATTAGCTCGTCGGGCATGGAAGGATTCAAATCCTTCCTCGGTACAGAACACCGGGCGGAAAGTCTTGGCTATTCAACGCTCCGGCGCAAAGGCTCCTTTTGCATATTCGGCGCGGACAATCCATTGCGGCTTGCCTTGTGGGATGCCATGAAGAATTGATCATGATGGGGTGAAGGTCTTGTTATAACACTACACTTGGTAGCTGTGAGATGCAAGCACCATATACTGCAAAGCAGCAACAACCATCAATGGCCACGAGGCAAGGATATCCTGGATCCGTCCCTCCCACGATTTGCGAGTTACATGTATGAGTACGCACATCTCGTGTGACTCGATGCGACGGACAAGGAGTTCGCGCAACTACACCAATGCTATGTAGCTACACAGCGGCGCCGCATGTGATGTCAAGTCAAGATCTAATCCTTTTGCACGCCAGCAACGTACGTCTGCGCTGCATACATACGACGTACACCTCCTTTTGTAAACACTGCATGATTAGCCCAACTCGTAGATGACACGACTAGGCTTTTGGTGTTCCCCAGTATTATGTGTATGTTTGTACTATTGTCATGTAGCTAGCCAAATCGGTGTCGGCCCGGAGCTTGTCCTAGCCGATGGGTTTATTATTAGTGGCACTTTTTTTTTTTTTTTTTTTTTTTTTTTTTTTGTGAAAGACACAATGTGTGTCTAGACCCAGAGTTGATCGATACGTCTACTACAAAGCCAGACAGATTGCTATGCATGTTTCATCTCACAGTTGAACAACTGACAGCTGTCCGTCGCATTCCCGCGTCGCCCCGTTGGTATTGACAGGACACCACGATCCGGGTAAAAACACTGCCCGTTGGTGACACAGAATAGGGCCGGCAATAAAGACGATGGGTTTTGTCTTTGATCATTTAGTGTGAGGCGCAAAGAGAAAACAGCCACGGCGGCCATTGTTTCCGAGGCTAAGAAACGGGAAAGAGAAAAAAAAGCAAGGCTGGGCGGCGTCGTTTTTGGTCTCATTCTTGTAGACTGTACAGCTGTAATTACTGCGTTGCTATACTCCGTACATGGCATTCTGTAAAAATATACGCTTATATAAAATACAGAGAGAAACACACTCGGTGACGAAAGAGACGGGAGCTGATTGTTGTGAATCTTTGCTCCGTGCTGGCTCATCACTGCGTCCAGGAGGTTCTAGACTGGGTGCTGTCCAGGTGCTGTACTGTAGCAATGTGACGAGGAGGACGTATTTGTGAGGAACATCCGGCCGCTCGCATCGTCGCATTTTTCATGCCTGTCTTGCCCGGGCATGGGTTGTTTTACAAGGGGCGTGGGAGAGAAGAAGGGGGGGGGGGGGGGGGCCTTCCATTAATTATCACACAGAATTCCGAACAAGTGCTCAGGAGAACAATCTCTGATCTCCAGACACAGACGACACCGATCTTTTATCTATATGCCCAGAGCAGAGGAATCTCGCTGTCCCTCTTCTGATACAAAGCAAAAATGGACCTTGGCCAATGACACTGTGAAGTCGTACTCGTAGTCCGGAGCAGACAGTAATTACGCGTTCTATTATCAAGCCTACGAGTACTCGTGCTCCGGGTGTGGGCGAGATGCAATTCTTAGTGCAGTACGAGGACGGGACAGAGCAGCTTGCTCAAGTTGATAGGTAAATAATGGTGTGGTGTGTGATGGGTCAGTACTTGTACTAATTAGTCGCGCTTCTAGTGTACTGGTACCTACTCGTACAGTACCAGCAGGCAAAGGGCACCAACCGAAGCCCCCGTTAGTACCTCCGTGATTAAGCCTGAGTCCCCCATTGCTACAGGTAGAGCACCTGAATTGCGCTGCCAGTCGACGGCCCTGCTCGAGTTCCAGAACTTTGATGCGGGCCATCCACCTCAGCGGCTTGCTAGACCCGCTCCACCCCTACCATGCCTGACTCTATCACCTTCTAGATGTACCTATTTTTTTTTTTATTATCCTGGAGGGGAGGGGACGCTAGCGCTTGTTGTAGGTATCCTACAGTACCAGTCAGTGTGTGTGTGTGCAGTGGCCCGACACGAACGGGTCGCCCAAAGTAGTACACACGGTAGCGTTACAGAGTACTTTGTAACAGGTGTGGACCGGCAGACGTTCCAGGTATCAGCCTGCCGCAGACTAGTACCTTGCCGACGAATACCTGGTGCTAAGTAGGTAGGTACCCCAAGGTAAGGTACTAGTTACAGTAGGTGCCAGTTGGGCAATGGCTGAGAACCTGGTGGGAAGTGTCCGCGCTGCACGGAGCACCTGCACCTGCACCTGCACCTGCACCTTCACCCGCACCCACCTGCACTCACTCTCCTCCGTCGCCCTGCACCGCACCCACTCGCCCCAGCTCGTCTTTTGTCAATTCCTCGACGGCCCCAACTTTGTACTCGTACCAGGACGATTCTCCCTCTCCCGCCTCGTCATCGCCATCGAGTTTCCCCTTCAACCTTTCAATCTCCCATCCTTGGACTCGCGAGCGTTTGTCACCTTCGAGCGACTTTCACTTCCGCCCGCCAGACCTTCCCCTTGGCCTCCCCAGACACGCATTCCGATCACACATTCTCGACGGCCAACGGCGCACGGTTTTGACGGCTGAACGACGGGGGCGAGCCACCACCACCACCACCACCACCCTTCCGCCGCCCTTCCCGACGTTGCGCCCAGCGTTCGCTGCCACGCGCCCCGCCTCGACATTCGCCCTTGCTTCTTGACGACGACGACGACGACGACGACAACTGGATTATTGTCGCCAAATCGGACGCCGAACAATCCTCGCAAAGCCCGAGTCTCGACGTCGTTGGAATAGATTCCGTTCCGTCCCTCGAGTCACTGGGCCGCTTCGAATTCGACTGGCGATTCGCCTCTTGGCGACCTGGGCACTTCTCCTGCCGACGACCGTGGATTCCACTGCCTGTTCTCTTCGAAGCGCCATCGGCGCGCTCTAGGATGCCCTCCCACTCATAAACGAATATGTTCAAGGCAGCATGTGTATGTTGATACCTCTGTGACACCATGGGGCCGACGTTGGGCTGTTTTTGCTGGGCTCTTAAAGTCGCACCAATCCCGAAGCCTCTGTCGCATGAACCCTTTCGCCCAACCCTCCTTTACCCTTTAAACAGCGCTGACTGATGACGATGCAGCTCTCCAACAACTTCATAATAGCGTGTATGTGCTACTCCCCCGATGACGTTTCCCATATAGTTTCCCAGCCAGAAGCCTTGTCCCAATATTTGCTACTTGGCTGTCTCTCCCGCTAGATTGGATCCCCGTCCATTTTCGCATGCTAACCATGACGCAGTCTTCTTTTCACCAATCCTTTTTGGGCTGGTGGAAATACGATCCCTTCCACTATTATAAGAAATATTACTGAGCTATCCGTAAGTAGTATCTCAATCCGCCGCTCATTTGCTCGCTTTCCCCCCTTGGCGGCAGTTAATTCTTGGGAACTTTGTCTGACCACCTGTACCGCAGAGCGAACTAGCATACGAAGAACGCTTGACCAAAAACCTCACAACATTATCAAATAAAAACGCGCAAACTCTCAACGGCGTCATCGGAGGCCTTCTCTACGTCCCCGATATTAGCACCATAGCCACCTGCAATGCGCAACAATACGACTTTATACCCCGAAATGTCACCCATCGAGATAAACTCCCCCCCACCAACTACAACCTCGTCGCCATCGCCCCCTGGTTCAGCATAGACTGCACAATAGCGTACCTCAACTCTGCGCGTTTCGACCCCATTCGCGCCTTCATCTTTTATAAACCAAATAACTCCACCGACAAACCCCAAGGTCCCGACGCGGCAGTGTGGAATCTTGAAGATGGAGGAAGTTGGAAAGATTCAAACTTTCCCATTTTTGCCATCCCCGGCCTCGAGGGCAACCGCATGATGACCCAGCTGAGCCTATACTCGGACACCGTCGACCAAGTCCCCCACGGCCAAGAAATCTCGCAAAAGTACCAACCGAACGAACACGACTACGTGCGAATATGGACCGAGCTCACCATGGATGGCAGCTCCACTCTGCCCTCTCTCTGGGTGTACTTTCTAATCGTCATCGGCGCGCTCCTCTTCATTGTTGCGTCTGTCTCACTCACAATGCATTTTGTGCAAAGACGGCGGCGCGTTTCTCTGCGCAAGCGAGTCGAGACCGGCGAAGTCGATCTTGAAGCCATGGGAATAAAGCGCCTGACCGTCCCGGCGTCTCATGTTAAAGATTTTCCTCTCTTTACATATACTAGCGACCCCGAGATGGCCAGGACCCCTTCGACTCCTACATCCGACGGCTTTGGCTCTACCATGCAGTCCAGTAGACACTCGCGGAAAAAGCGCCGGCAAACTGACCGCGGCAGCGCCTCTTCAGAGACTATGGCGCCGGAAAGCGTACGGAGTTTACGAAGCAAACGCTCAAGCGTTGGCGGCAACGCGGACGCAACGGCAACCAATTTTCAACCACAATGCCACATTTGTCTGGCGGAATTTGAGGACCGATATACCATAATACGCGAACTACCGTGCCATCACATCTTTCACCCTGTCTGCATAGACGAGTTCTTGACACGAAACAGTTCCCTTTGTCCAATGTGCAAACATTCCATGCTGCCGCGCGGGTACAGCCCCAAAATAACGAATGCCATGGTGCGACGAGAGCGAGCTCTGCGCAAGTTGCGAGAGCGTGTTGAATTCGACGACTACTCGCTAGAGTCTGGCGAATCCAAGATCAAGGGCTGGAGCAAACGATTTTTCCACCCGTCATCGCCAACCTCTGACCCAGATGTGCAACTCGAGCACATCGACTCCGCGAAACAGCAAACGTCGTCGACTGACCCCTCGAGTGACGACGCGCCATCACCCGGAACCGATTCTGGTGGAGGCAGTCAAGAGACAGTTCCCGCATCAGCATCACCCACGGACCCGACGCAGCCGACGCAGCCGACGCAGCCGACGCAGCCGAAACCAACAGCGAAACCATCTCGTCCGCGTAAAAAGACCAAGGCACGAGGAATCAATGTCCTACCGACTCAGCCCGAGGGCTCCGAGCTCAAGAGCAGATTCATTGGCCGAAGCAGCCCGTCATCGTTTGCCCGAGAAAGAATGCGCGAAATCGCCGAGCAGAATGCGCCATTTGACGACCCGGACCAATCGCGACCGAAATGTAAGTTGATTAAATTGCAATATTCTGCTCCTGCTGAAAGGAATCGATTGCTGACTTGTACACTTTAGGGCGCCGAGCTGTCACCAAGGTATTCCCAGGCATGTAGCCTCGGATGTCACGCTATTCGACGCATTTCAAATATCTTTTTGTTTTGACTATTTTGCACCTGAGACGGCGGTTGGGCACTGCGGAGAGTGCCTTGTGTTTTCTGCCAAGGCGATTTATGTTTGAAGATTTCATGTAAGGCGCAAGAGGGCTACGCAATGTACAACGGCGGTATATTTGGGTATTTGACGAGTTCCAGTCATACATGAAGGACAGGAGTTTGAATTCATTTTCATTGGGTTTTTGATATATGCTGGGTTATATCGGCGGAGCAACAAAAAAGGGGACATGCATTTTGACGAGTATCGGTATCGGCGTCTTTTGCTGTAATGGAAGACGGGGAGTTCTTTTTTTTTCTTTTTGCGCTGATACGGATCATTACATGAGCGTGGTTTTTACTAGCACCATTTTTTGCTTTATGAATGAAAAGGTGAAGAGGGACGAGTCCCGATTCTATTTGGTTAATTGCTTGATTATTCTACATGCGTAGCGAGTATGTAACGTACAAACTTGTTCTTTTAATTCTGAAGCACATTTCCAATCCAAATCCAATTCCGTAAGAGAGCGATATAACCCAAAGAAACATAATCCTTACAACTAGCGCCGTATATACCGGATTCCATACCATATCATAGTATTTATCATAGTTTCATAAACTTCATTAGCCCCTTTCATGCCATCTTCTTTCAGCTTTGTAAAATCCCCCTTTTTCTCTTTCCTTACTTGGCCGCATCCCCAATCAGTCTCTCCTCGTCCTTGATCCCACTCTTTGCAAGCGCCTCACGCACCCTATCTTCCTCGGCGTCTCTAATCCGCTTCCTCGCGCCCTCCAACCTCTCGACACCACGGTCAATCGTCTCAATGTGCACGCTCAGCGGCAGCGAAGCAGCAGGGCTGTCCGAGTCGCGCAGCACGCCTGGCTCCGCGACGCGTTCGCGCAAGTCGCCCAGCCCGGCTTGGATGGACTCGAGCTCTAGCACCAGGGCGCTGACTTGTGCCACGGCCGACGAGCGCTGGGCGTCGACTTTTCGGAGCAGGGAGAGCTGCTGCGAGAGGTTGCTGAGGCGCCTGGCGTTGCCGCCTACGAGCGTCCAGAGGGTCCAGAGGATTTCGTCGCGGCGCGAGGAGATGGCTGCCGTGGAGCGGGAGGAGATGTCGTAGATGAGGGAGAGGTGGTCTTCTGCCTTTGTGAGGAGGCGGAGGATGGCTTGGGCTTCGAGGATGAGGGTGCCTATGCGCTCCGAGACGAGGGTTGTGTGCTCAATGTACTTGTCGCGCAGGATGCGCTCGCTGAGGACGGCGTCGGTGGGCTGGAAGGGGAAGAACATCCAGCCTGTCCAGGATGCGAGCGCCGAGGAGGAGGAGGCGTCGTTGGCTTCGCTGAGGGGTGCGAGCGAGTCGATGTAGCGTGCTGTCCAGCGGTTGATGCTGATGACGGCGTCGACGGCGGAGCCGACGTGCGTGTTGAACTTTTGGAGGTCGCCTGCGCTGCGCCGGGCTGTCTCGACGAAGCCGTCGAATTCAAACATGAGCTCGTCGCGCGACTGGATGTCGCTGTGCTTGACAAGGGTGCGGAGGTCGCGCAGACTGGTTTCGGAGCGCTTCATTTCTAGAGGGAGGGAGACGCCGTCGGCTGTCTTTTCGAGCACGTCTTCAAACTTGGACTGCACGTTCATTAGGTCGTCGAACTCGACTGGGTTTGCTGGCTCGTCTGTGCCAATGCCCGGATGGTCCGGTGCCGGACAAAAGGGCAGGTTGAGATATGATGCACCGGGTATGCGACACAGTGGTGATAGAGAGACCAGGATGGAGCGCTGGAGCATGTTTTGCGTCATGATTATAGCGCCGCACGAGAGGTAGATGGCGAGAAGAAGAGCAAGAGGTCGCTTTGCGTAGCGGAATGCGAGACCAACTACGCTTGCGAGCCAGAGGAAGGCGCCGCTGAGAATCGACGGAAGAGATTGCGCGATGCGATCTGTGAGCGTTTCTGGCTGGCCATCGTCGAGCTTCTTGCGAGGGCCGCGACGCTTGGTAGGGCTGCCTTGCATGACGTTTCCGCGACGGCGCAAACCCGCATAGTCGTCTGCACCTCGTGGGCTGCCTGATGCAAAGGGTCGGATGGTAGATCTGGAGCTCTGGCCAGAGCTCTTGCGGCCGGAGCCCTCGACGTCCATGGAGGGCATCCTAAACTCGGGATCTGGAGTCCTGTATTTGCCTTGGCGCGGACTGGTTCCTACGACAGAAGACGGCACGCTGGGGCGGAAAGGCTCACGGAGAATCACCTGTTCGTCTGACTGATGCTTTGCAAAGTCGCGAATGCTGTCTTGAGAGCTGCCCTGTGGCTGGCTTTGAGAGGAGAACTGCGACGCAAAGCCCGAGGAAGGCTGCTCGCTGGAGAGCGGGATGAGGACGTCGTCGTCGGCGACAGACGGTAGTATGGACGTGTCAAAGCTGTCGTTTTCGCCGTCGACCATGCGCCAGGATTCTTCGACGGGAATCTCACGACGGCGCGAAGTCATGATGGGTGGCGAACGGCTTATAACGTACCGCCCTTGGGTGTGCGCGGGCTGGCAACGGCTTGCGCGTCGTACAAGGATGGAAGCTGCTGACCGTGTCTCCTATAATATCCTTTGTTGGGAGGAAGCACAAGGAGTTGAACGCAGCCTCTTGTCCACCCGTCCCGATTCTATATCCCGTCGTTGTCTTTGTTGGTAACCGCCGAGCCGGGAAGCTGTAAGCGCCACACGGAGCGCGGTAGATTGGCGGACGGAGTGCAAGGTTGGCTGTTTAAATACGCGTGGTGTTGTCGATGTTGGTTAAGCGATGTGAGTCATATGCGACTAAGGCGACCAGGCAGAGGTTGTTGACAAGGAAACGTTGTCGTGGATGAGCTGTCAAGCTTGGAGTTTGTTTGGTTGACCTTGATTGGTGGCGGGTGACGACGAGCGGCGGTCGATGCAGGGTTCCTGCCTAGAGGCGGGGCCGGGAGTTGGCGCCCTTGCAGCGGCTGCAGTGGTGTACAAGCTTGATGTGGTATTTGGTTGCAGACAGCGCAGTGCAGCGGGAGATGTACGAGTTGTCATGATTTGAAATAGTATAAAAGGAAATAGATTGAATAACTTTCAAAGAAGTTGCTTACCAGCCACTGTCCATGGCACAGGCACTTCTAGAGCAATTCTGCTTGGTGAAAACCCGCCGTTTGACTAGGCGCCACAGGATCTGGCCATGTGGAGAGGCGCCGTGACACGGTTGCCATGAAAGCGCCGGCGGGCGGCTGACCCCGTCCCGTGATCTCCACCAAAGGACTCGAGAGACTCGACGGTGCTGCTCTTCGAGGGTTTACACAAGTGAACGGGCGTTGCTGCGAGTTGGGCTATTGGCTGGCTCATGAGTTGTTTCCCAAGAGATGGGACGGCGATACTGGCAAGTCTATTGTATAGCACACGCATTGGCCATATCAACATGATCATCGGGACATGTCCTCCTGTATCGGCAAATGAGCCGATGAAACAGAAGTATGGAATAAGTTTCTCTTTTTGTAAAACAAGAAAATACTATATAATCACAATCATCACCGCATTAGTGCTCTGAAGCATCTCGTCGGCGGCTCGTCGTCAGCGTGTGTTAGCGGCCTGCCGAAGTCGCCGTCCAAGATCCACTACCTCGGCTTCCCCAGGCGCTCTCCACGGAAGCCGAAAGCGGTTCCACCACCACCCAATTTCATGTGTGCCTATTCGCACAACCGACGGCCGCCTCCATTCGTCGAACCTGCACTCTTCCAACCTCTCTCTCTTTCTCACCTCACACCCTCACCACCGCTGGTGCCGATGCCGACTCAATGACGGAATCGACTTTTGTCCAGGCGCAGCAGCGCGTTGCTGCTCGTCGCCAGGCTCGCGAGGCTCAGGCGGCCGCTCGCATCGCCGCCCAACGAGAAGCCTCCCGGACAAGCGCCCACCTCCACCGACTCCCATTTCCCTTCAACAGCCTCGCCCCGGCATGGGATGCCGTGTCCTCCCGTGAAGGCACTCGGCCGGCTTTTCGAGTCGCCCAGGTCGATGCGGAGCTGCTCGACGACGAGCTCGTGGATCTGCTCAAGGAGCAGGTTTGCGACGCACTGAAATACTTTGGCAACGGCCATCTCCACGACGACTGGTCGGCCGAGATTCTGCTCGCTCTGCGGGCTATCCTGTTCAAGCTCACCATCTGGGACCATGATGCCACCTACGGAGCGGCGCTGCAGAACCTAAAATACACAGATGCCAGGACTCACGGGCCGGTGCTGGTGCCGCCGTCGAGGCTACAAAAGTCGCTCTACGGACTCGTCAGTGTCGTTGGAAAATACGCCTGGGGCAAGTGGGAAGACTGGCTTGTTGAACAGGACGATGGCTACGACGAGCCTAGCCCACGGGTACGAATGCTGTCCCATTGGACATCGCGCTTCACGACGGTGCACTCTGCTGCAGCCTGCGCGTCGTTTCTTGTTTTCCTCCTCCACGGCCGATACCGCACTCTTCTCGACAGAATACTACGCATGCGACTCGCACCCCCGACGAGCCAGGTCAGCCGCGAAGTGTCTTTCGAATACCTAAACCGCCAGCTTGTCTGGCACGCCTTTACCGAGTTCCTCCTCTTTGTCCTGCCGCTGATTGGCATCAACCGCTGGCGCCGCTGGCTGAGCCGGACATGGCGCAAGACCAAGGAGATTATCCATGCCGGGCCGCAAGATGGCGCGGCGCCGTCTGGGGAATATGCGTTCTTGCCAGAGCGTACATGCGCCATATGCTACCAGGACCAAAATGAGGCGACGACAGAAAACGAAATCATGGCTGCTGCCGCCTCGAGCGGCGTGGTCGGCTCGGCGCAGACGGACGTTACGAATCCTTATGAAACAATTCCGTGCGGCTGCATTTACTGCTTTGTCTGTATTGCCACAAGGCTGGAGCGGGAAGAAGGAGAAGGAATGACATGCTTGCGGTGTGGTGAGCATGTCAAGCAGTGCAGGCCTTGGAACGGCGATGTCGTGGAGTCGGTGACGACGAAGCCGGCAAACGGGCATGCAAAGACGGTTGCGTTTTCAGATGATGTTACTGGTGGTACCGACGAGACGGAGCCTGAGACTGAGACTGAAAAGAAGGCGTGAAATTTACATTCATAAAAGCGAAACAGGCGCTGGGGAGTGTCGTGTATTATAAGAAAGAAACCATCGTGGAGTATAAAGGCGGCCAGGCAGGCAGCTTGGCGAGAGGACAGTTGAAGAAACACTGCGGCCAAGTACGTCGTGTGTAAATATAGAATTTTGAAGAAGCGGTAGCATTACAACCATCCATCAATAGTACATATGCATACATACATGTCATGACTATTAATTTCTTGCATCACTTGAACAACTAAAGCTGTCATGTGCTCTTTGTGACGTGCTTTTAGCGTTGATGCCCCGTTGCAGGTACACCGCCAGCTTCCCAAAGTGAAATTCGGCCCGCTGCCAGGTACCAACCGCAGGGACCCTGGCCCTGCACCCTGGCGTCATATCGACAGCGCAATAAGACAACCCTTGAGCCAGACTCCATACCTCGTTTTATTTTCCCCTTTGCCGTTGACAACCTCCCCGTCTGCGAATCCGCCGTGGACAGAAGCGACGCTAATAAATTATCGAGAAATACACCCGAAAAATGCCACAATAAGCAATCTTGAAACGGCTTACGTCTCGGTTCGGTTCGGTTTGGTGCGCGTCTTGCCGTGACTTTTTGTCACGAGCGCCGTGCTGTGCTCAAGGAGCGCGTCGCAGAGCCGCATTCCTTGTGACCAGCCACGCTGTGACGAGCTCGAAAACGACTTGAGCAATAGAAATACAGTCTGCCGCGGAAATAATACACACCCCATCATGCCGAGCTTCTTCCAGTTTACGCAAGGCACCGAGTCTCGCGTCCGGCCGACAAATGAGTCCTCACCATTGCTGGGCCGCTTCCGCGCCGTGCCTCCTAGGCCGGGGTTTGGCACCCGTCGACACAGTCAGCTGGGCATGCTGGCCGACCGGCTTGCTACCGGGAGAGGGAGCGTACACGTTGGCTACGGAGCCGTCATTGCAGCAGGCCTGGAAGACAGTGATAGCGAGGACGAGCGGGAACGAAGGGCGGAACTCATTGGAGAGCACGTCTCTTGGTGGGACCGAGCATGGCGCAAATGGGTGATTGATCTGTGGGTTGCGCCCCGGCAGACGGCAGTCAAAAAAGTTGTCGATATATGGTGGAGTCGGTACGGGTTGTTGGTGTTTTTGCCTGCTCTGCTGGTAAGTTGACTTCAGAGACATGTGTAGCCATAAGAGCTAACTGGAATTACAGGCTATTGCTTGGTGTGCTGTACCGTTTCCTCAATATCCTCTCCCAGATGGCCCGTCGATACCAGATCAACGCAAGGGCGGCCGCGGAGCTCCAAGAGTCCAAGCCAACTTTTGGTTCTTCTTGTTTGTCTACTATGGCTTCTACAATGTCACAGCTCTGGTGTGGATTACCAAAGTGTTTAATCTTTACAGTCTCAACTGGTCAGTCTGGCATGAATACTTTGTGCTAACAAGTATGCTAACTTGACTTCAGGTGGCCGCAGTCTCTCGGCTTTCCACTTACTGTATCGCTAATTGCCATAATTTCGATAGCAGTTCCAATTCCCATATATCTCATACCCGAGACTCGCTTCTTGACGGTCCACAACACCTCTTGGATCTCTTGGACCTTTGTTGTCATGGCTATGCCTGTAGCCATTGCTTTTCTCATTCTCATGACCAACGAGAGACACATTGGTCTGCGGCACTCGTTATCCGAAACGCAGCGCATCTTTACCAGCTCCTGGTGGACCGGTGAGCCCGACTCGCTGCCACGGCCCGACCGTCGACGGCGTAATGTACCTGGTGATTTATGGGAGCATGATGTATTGCAGAATCCGACAGCGCGATCACAGGGCGTAGCCATGAGGCGTAGGTGGCTGCCAGCTAGCTTTGTGCGCTTCCTGTGGTTCTGCGTTGCCTTGTTTATTGGACTGATGGCCTATGTTCTTGGGGAGGCATATGCCGAGCTGTATATTCGGACACTGCCGCACAACAGTTTGGAGACGGTCGTGTACGTCTACGGGTGGATCGTGACGGTGCATGTGCTGGACGGACTAACAGGATGGGTGCTGGGCATCCGCGAAGGCGAGCGAGTTGGGAGCTATCCTTTAAGCTGGGTTTTCAAGCTGTAAGCGAGGATTGATGAAAGGACTGAAGAAATTTACTAACTTGACTAGATATTTTATGCTCACTTATCAAACCTATGTCCGAGCGCTGTACGCGCGACTACGCACACCGCAGCAATTCATCATCCTCCAGGTCCTATCATCCACGACGCTGGTGGTGATCACGCCCATCATGATGACGCAGACGTTTCACAAGATCATGTGCATTCTCGGACTTAACGGCCAGACGTACGGATCCTACCAGAAACTGCAGACTCGCAACGTGTTTATTCGATTCCTCGCAGAAAACGCATCCATGGCCACGTTTTTGGGCAGCATTCTGGTGCTGCACTACGGCGCCAACAAGGACATGTACCCATACTTTGCGTTTGACAAGGAATCTGAGCCGTACGACATGGACCGGACGTTGTACTTTTCACTCATTACCTGGGTCTGCGAATTGATTGCCAGTGTTGCCGTACGAGCCTTGATTCGCCTCTGCTTCAAGGTCGATGTCGGATTGGAGGGCAAGCTGGACTTGGCAGTCTGGCCAGAGTTGCTGCCGACTTCTGTTGCGGTGATGCTGCATGTGTTGCAGAATATGCTGTTTTCGATTATATCGTTAGAGTTTCGGTGACGAGACACGCACGCTTGTGTGTCTTGTTTATTTTTCTTTCTTTTCAGTGCATGCAAAGATATAGACTGGAGCAGCGTCGTGGTTTTCTTTACGCCTTTTTTTTTCTTTTGGGTTTCCTGTTTTGGTTCTGTATGGCGAGCCTTATACCCCTGGGACAAGCAGCATTCGCATTGCATGGCATTGGATTATTAATTTCTCCTTTCTCTTTCTGCTATTCCTTTTTTTCCCTCTCTTTAGAAGTACTGGATCCAGGCAAGCATTGGGTTATATCGTAGCAATAGAAAACATTAATATTTATCTTCAATTTTTTTTTTCAAAGAGGTGTTGTTGTTTGGTGTCTCTCGTTTGAAGCTGGTTACGCAAGCCCGGGGGAAGCTTTCGGCTGTTGAAGCCGGCGGAGGGTCGAATATGGGACTGGACTGGTCTGGAAGCTACCCAGGCAAAGCAGGGTCACGCCATTCCTGGGATTGCAAACACCTTGCCACACTGTGCCATGTAGCTCGGTTTGTCGCTATGACTACAGAAGATGACATGTTGATTGACGGGGTTAACTTGGGCTGGACTTGTGCGAGGAATTGTATATACTCGTATGTAAAGGCGAGCAAAACGGCGGATCACGGCTGGCCAGAAATCGAAGCATGTGCTTGAACAATTACAGTTTCGGAAACTTTGGTCCATGAGTGAGTAACGTGAGCTACCCATGTACAAGCTGTTGTATGTAAATGCACGGCATGCGTTTGCAAGGGTGCCCTGATAAGAGAGACCTCTGAGCGGGCGGGCGTAGACTCACAACCTTGATCGCCGGGCTGTGGTTGGCTGAATGGCGATGGATGCATGGGCTACTTCGTACAGACGAGCATTGAGCGATGGAACTTTGTCTTGGAGCTTATATGATTTCACAATTCCGTCAATACTGTATGATTAAACTTCTCTTGCACCCTTTTAAAAAATGGTGGCGTGTCATTGGGGGCTGGGTTGGAAAACGGGACATGATGGCCAGCGTTTATAAGCGGTGTGAGCAAAAACCACAGTGCAGTGGGAGAGAGGGAGAGAGCGCGTGAACGAATGCATGATAAGGTATCTAAGCAAAGGCTGTTTCTTGGAGTATGGTTTAGGCAGCAGTGCAAAGATGGATAGCACACACCTTTTTTGCTCTATTCTGCTTGATGTGTTAATTATATGCAGTGCTATGCTATCCTGGAATAATGCAAGCGATTTTCGACTGCCTTGTTTACCTTGTTTACTTGTCGGATGCATTGCCTCGCTGATTCCACCTTGGCCGTGGATCCTCTCCGTTTAAATCTGCAGGCTGGTACGGACGGAGTACTTTAGTTGGATACCTATCTACGCCGTAGTTGTAAGTGTACGAATACATGCGCTGACTTGAGCCACCTTGGTAGTATTATAAGCCGTGAGGATGACATGTACAGTTTCACGTTGACTCTTTACCCTCTAGGCCCCGAGTAATTTTCAATCCAGACAAAATGAAACCAGTTTGCTGCTTCGTACTATTTTCAACTGAACAAACCCCCACGAGGGATGCAACCTGGCGGATGGCACGTATCCTCTGTTGCACTCACCGCACCTTTTTGTCCGATGCCATCGGCTGGCGTTCTACTCGTAAGGTCTTGATTCGATACGCGCGGCTTCGTACTTGACTTTCCAGTTACTATGTAGTACTCGTACCCAGTACTGCTCGTAAATACCTACTACGAGTAGGTAATAGTTGACAGGTGTGGTACCTACACCGTACTCGTACCGCCTTCTTCGGCCTGAGTCGCCCGGGTCTAGGCTGGGGCCATCCATCATGCACGAGGTTGGATGGGCTGGAGACTTTTTCTTCCTTCTCAAGGTGGTGGCCGTGGCCCGTGGTTGTGGCCGTGCATGAGTATCCTATTTTTTTTTTCTTTCTTTCTTTGGCGTTTTCCCTGTCGTTTTTTTGTTCATCGTTTTATTTCTTCACTCTTTCCTCCATCCCTCTTCGGACACCTTGGGGACAGTCATCGCTGCATTTCAGCGCGAATTGCGTCCTCTTTCTTTTATTACATACGTCTGTTTGTCTGCCTATTTACCTATCTACGGCGAGAAAAAAAGGCCGTCACCGCCCGCCCAGTCCGCACGGCCAATTGCCCGCCAGCTGGCCGCCAGGTGCCAGACTCCAGCCAGCCCACCGCACCTCGAACGAACGACGGGAGCGAGCACCAATTCCGCCAACAAACGTGCTTACCCGTAGCATCGCCCACGAGTTTTTATAGCGCCTCCACCAAAGGCAAAAGCCGGCATAAAATAAAAAAAAAAAATCTGTGCGTGCCGTATGTATTATTACCGTGTGCATTATTATCATTATCCTCCCCTCCTCTCCTACACATCTTTTTACCCATCAATTCACTCACTGCCCGCATCGCAACATAACCTACCCCTCCCTCTTCTTTGCAGCCTTCACCACCCTTTGCGCAGAAGTCGGACTGCCTGTACTTTTTTTTTCTGCCTGACATATTCTTCTTTTTTTGGTCTATCCGAACCCCCCCGCTTCTCAGCTTTTCCTTACCTTTTACCCCTCCCCTCCTCTTCTCCCCGAGTCCCCTTCCTCCTCCTTTGCTTCTCTTACACGAAGTCTCCCTCTCTACTCCCTCTCCTCCCCCCAAAAGACTCACAACAATGAGTGCAGCTCCCCAATCGTCCACCGACGCCGCTGCCGCCCAAGATGCCTCGCGAGGACAGTCCGCCGCCGCCGCCTCCGCCGCCCCCCAACTCGCCGGTGCAAAGGTAATCCTCCGCAAGAACCTGCGCAACTTCCCCGACTTCCCCATTGCGGGAATCGACTTTGTCGACATTATGCCGCTTTTTGCCAACCCCGAGGCCCATGCCACCCTCGTCAACGCCCTCGAGCTGCAGATTGCCGAGGCCTTTGCTGGCGCCAAGCCCGATGTCATTGTTGGCCTGGACGCCCGCGGCTTCCTGTTTGGTCCCGGCCTTGCTCTGCGTCTTGGTGTTCCCTTTGCTGCTGTGCGCAAACAGGGCAAGCTTCCCGGTCCTTGTGTCACGGCCGAGTATGTCAAGGAGTATGGCAAGGACTTCTTCCAGATGCAGCAGGATGCCATCAGCGAGGGGCAAAAGGTCTTGATTGTTGACGACATTATCGCTACTGGTAAGCATTGCCTGTACAGCTGGAAAGCCTTGGTCTTCCATTTTGTTGCTAACGTTTTTCTACTTTCATAGGCGGCTCTGCCAAGGCTGCTGCTGACCTTGTCGTCCAGCTCAAGGGCCAAGTCATGGGTTACATGTTCATCCTCGAAATTCCAGGTCTCAATGGCCGCGACAAGCTCGGCGCTCCTCCCACCACTATCCTCCTCGACTAAATCCGCTGCAAGCAACGATTTGCAAAGACGCAACGACACAGAAATACGCCAATCCGAATTCTCTTTTCAACAATAGACACCATGGACGATTTTAACTCTCTATCAACATCTCCCGAGGCGTATTTTGATCGATACCACACGCACAGAGTTCAAATGCCGAATCTAATTAATTACCCCGCCGAATCGGCAACCATTCTCAGCGCAGCTCTCGCCAAAATCTCATATCAGTAATTCAATGCATTTGCAGCATCGTCAACGAGGTTTTGCAAGCTTGGAAAAAAATTACACAAAAGCAAAAAATAAAAGAATAAAAGAATAAAAAACGGCGTTTCAGATGCGAGAAAAATTTCCCCTTAATTCTTTCATAGACTAAGAAATAGACCAAAACAAGCTTGGATTAAGCATCCACGTTTAGAAATCAAGTAATGACACCCAGGGAAAGAAGAAAGCTATATAGACAATGACCCAAAATTAGGCATTCTTGGTCAGTGTAGTCCCTTTAATTAATATCATAGATCCATCCGCGACAATACGGTTCTCACAAACTCTTGAAATCACTCACTACTGTTTCAAACATGTTTAAAATCATAAATAAGCAGCGATTCATTTTTTTTCTCATATATACAAAATGGTAAGTCTAAGCCGCTCCCGCAAAGCAAATGCCTTAAAAGAAATGCAACACCACCATCCCCCAGCTTTTTACAGGACAATGGCATTATCTATAAAGTACCCCTGGCTCTTGACCAGATACTTTCGCCGCATCCCTACGCCCGCTGCGCGGCCAAACAGCTCGTAATCCCCCTTGCCGCCTCGCATCAGCACCATGGGAATCCCATGCAGCCTGGTCGACCCGCGCGGCGTCATCTGCTCCGCCTCCAGCAGCGGCCGAGGCACCTCTTGCTCCTCGCCGGCTTCTTGCTCGTCCACCACCACCACCAGCTGCAGGCTTGAGCGGCCTGGTGCAAACGTGGGGATATTGTCCAGCTTGTTGCTAAAGGAGCACCCGCCGCGCTGCAGCACAATCACCTGGTGTCGGCGAGAGGACTCCTCGGGTAGCGGCCCGTCGCAGGCTTGGCCGCCGAGGTAGACCGTCTTCCACGGGAAGCTTGCGCCGGGGTCTTGGGCGTTGTAGCCGGGACTGCTGGTGATGGGCGTGTCGGGTACAGATGGGACTGGGTAGGCACCCGCGCCTGTAGGCATGCTGGCTTGCCAGGTGTAGATGGAGCTGTCGTCGTCGTTGCTGTCGGCGGTTGGTATGTCGGTTGATGCAGCGTCTAGGACGGAGGAGACGGCCCGGAGGATCGACTTCAAGAGGGAGGTGTCGGATTCTGACGATTCGTCGTCTTGCTGTTCGTCTGATGGAAGGGAGACGTCGCTGCTGGGTGAGAGTGGCTCGTTGAAAAAGGTTTCGTCTGCTGGCAGCGAGATGGATGCATTGGTTTCCGGGGGAGTGGGCTCCACGTAGAGGACAACGTCGACTATATCCCGTCGACGGATCGTTGTGAATGCATCGTCCTTGAAGCTCTTGATGTGCTCTGAGTGGAAAAATACCGTCTCGTGCCGTCCCAGCTGCGTTTTCCCAACGTGTGTCACCTTCCATACCGGCGCATCATCTGCTTCACTGCGCTCTTGTTCCATCTGCAATTTCAGTCCGTCGAGGTTTTGAATCGTGGGGCCGACATGCTGGTACCAGAGAAGAGACCGTCCCAGTCGCGATATCAGGGACGATGCGGCGTCTGAAGCGGGAAATTCTACCCACGAGATTATGCGGTTAGGTGGCGCAACGCAGGTTCCGTTGCTTGGCAGCATGCTTGGCGGCAGCGTCCAGGGAAAGAGACTGTGATTCGATGTCGCTTGGTATTTCGTGATTTTACCCTCCTTCTTGTCGTCGACCTCGATAGCTTTGAGGGGCCCATTGATATTAGGGGTATTGAAGAGGTCCGTAAAACGAGATACATCAAAGAGATCTCGTCTCGCTGCAGTGTTGGAGCCAGCCAAAGCATCTGTAGGAGCACGTGGAGCAGGACAGGAGTTTGTGAAGCTGTCGTCATAGTATCTGGGTATCGATATGTCTGTTTTACGACTGCGTCGCTGACGGGGATCTCGTCCAGCAGCCGTCTTTTTAGGAATTAGCAAGGGGTGGCCCTCTGTTGTAAAGACGTAGGCAGCGTCGAGGTTGTTGAGCGGATGGTCTGGTTCAAACAACAGATACATGTACTTGGTTGTCTCTCCCAAGAAGAAGCTTTCCATTCGATCCGCCTTCTCTCCGGTGCGGACATCTTGCAGGCCGGCCCAACCACAAGGAGCCCAACATCGTCGCTGGATGTCACTTAGGACCATTTCGCCCACCCGTAAGTACCACGGATCTCGTGTGGCTCTGTATATGTGATATGTAGATTCGATAAACTCGGGCCGTCCCGGCCACCACCCGATGCCGGGCTCTACATTATTTTCTCGAACCGACCAGCGTTCTGGCAGCGCAGAGTATCGTGTCCACAGAGCAGTGTAAACAAGATTTGCCTCGACTGCTTCTTCCACCTCGCCTGCGAGCGCAAGGAGACCCGGATAAAATGCGCCCAGACTGTCAATCCACATAGTGTATGGCTGTCCCGTGGCGCGATGCGTATTGGAGTAGTATGGATAGTGGCTTCTATCGGTGTACAAGTATCTCTTGACGGAGGCGTGTGCCTGATGCCACGCTTGTAAGAATGCATCCGAAGAATGCATCTCAGTTGGCAGAGGGGGGTGGAGAGTATTCGGATCCAGCCACTCTGTTGTACTTTGACGCCTGGATGCCGATATATTGGGCATGCTGTGACCGGAAAGCAAAATGTGGCTCTTGAGTGCGTACTCAAAGAAGCTGTCCATGCCAGCGCCGATTCCAGAGTGCGGGCCTATCCAAACGCCACGCTCAGCGTCGATGCCATTTCCAATGAGCCCAATCTCGCTTCTTCGTTGCCACACTCCCCAAAACGCTCGCTTTGCGGCCTGCTCGAAACGAGGGTCTCCAGTCAAGCGGCTCAATACTGTGAATTCCAGTGTCAGGCTACCAGCACCGGCACTGCAGGTTTCGGTAATTTCACGGCCACTGCCTTCCGGGCCAGTTGCATCTCCATCCTGGTGTAAAGGGGAGTTGACATAGAATGGAATGCCTGTTCGCAAATTCACCCGTGGATATGGAAGACCGGTTTTCGTATAAAATGCTGGTAGCAAACGCTCGGACAGATCCAGAGCCAGTCTCAACAACTGTCCATCATACTGAAAACCGTTCGGCCACTTGATAGGTGCTGTCTCAAGAGGGTCGTCGGATGAAAAGCCGGGATGTCCCGTGGGGTTGTAGCCTCGAATAGGAAGATCTCCAACAGCAAACAAATGCGCACTGAGAAGACCTCCTACGCCTCGAATGACCGTCTCAAAGACCTGGACTTTACTATCAAGATCAAACCCCGTCGCCTTCAGGCCCCCTTGTCCAGGTGAGTTCTGGCGTCCGTCACCGTAATGTAACACAAACTCTGCAACGCCGTCCTGAAAGTCGCTCAGTGCTTGTGAGCCGGTATAGCCGCCATCTGATGGGCCGCCGGCGAGAATAGCCAGGGTTGATAAGCTGTCGATAAGAGTCAGGGAATAGTTGCCGAGGGCATCGTTTAACCCAATCGCGCTGGGATCGGATCGGTCGCGAGAAAGAGGAGCGCAGGACAATGGTCGAAGCTTTACATTTCAAAATGTCAGCATGAGTGGCATAACTAGGGCTGGTTGGGCAGTCCAATTACCTCATCCTCGGGAAATGCATGTAGCATGTAGTTACTATATCCGTGATAAAACATGTCCACGGTCTCCTGTCGCAGGCGCGCCAGATGATCTGCGCGCATAGCTGGAACCGTCCGTGGCACCACAGCCGCGACTAGAAGAAATGTTATGAGCAGCATCGTTCCTCTCAGGCCGCCGTGGCAAGGCGCAAGTTCCGATCATGCGACACTGGTTTGTTCCAACAGCCCGGTATCCGAGTTGCCACGGGTTGCCATGTGACATGCGCTCAAGGCGCCTAGTTAGTGGCCGAATAAAACATTCACGTCAATGGCGCTTCTTCCCAATGCCGTGTTATTCCAGTTTCGGACTCGCTCAAGGCTGTCGTTCTCCGATGATGTTATCTCGTGTCGTTGATTTGACTGTGGCTTCTTCGATTTACGCCACGCTAACTGAGTGCCGGTGTGGCTGGTGTGGCTGTGGCTCACTGTGCTTACATAATGACATGATGTGTTGGTAAGGAATAAACGCCTTGAGACCGATGTACTGAGGCCGTGAATATAAATTAAATAGTAAAATTGATAGTTGATTTAGTGTTTGTTTAAATGCCGAGAAGAAAGAGAGCAGGAAGAAGTTCTGCTACGGTTGAGGATAAAGGGCTTACTTGACGAGACAACTGCTTACCCGGTACCCCAGACTTACATGGCAGCTCAGCTCAATAAATATCGACAAAGGTAATTACAACACCTTCAATTCTGGATGTTTAGACTTAAGAAGTATGGTGGAAGACTTTGTTTAAAGTGGTTGCCCGTTCGTAAGAAAGATGTTCGAGCAATTTTGATGTGAGATATCCAAATTGCTGAATAGCCAAATCAACACCCATTTGGTACCATCACCTAAGTGAATTTAGAACAGATCCGGTAGTATGAAGCATAATAGCAAAGAAAAACCTGGCTCTGCCAATTTGAATGTTCAAGTCTGGAGGTACTGATGTATGCCAGGCTATTGCAACACTGGACCGACGCAAAAAGCAGAAATCAGCATACAAGAAACAGTAGACTATATAGAAACACAAGCTGAGTTTTCTTCTTCATTTCCAGTAGTATTCAGATCACCTTAAGGTGACTTTACTTGTTGCTTGTAATCCAGCCAGCTGCTTTACACAAGTAGCAACGAGAAAACAAAGTTGCTGTTGGCAACATAGCTGGATGTACAGTTCGTAAAGCCCGAATTGCTTTAGAATAGTAGCCTATAGCAGCCAATGCCTAGGTCACTCGAGTGTTTTGGCCAAAGCTCAAGCTTACCAATACGTTACGCCGTCTCCCAGGTAATAATTTCCGCTCGCAAGATTTTTTTTTGGAATTTCTGATGGGGGCAATTTGGACACTAAGTCGCCCAATCCCTGACATTTGGCGAAAAGTCCTTCGGTACTAGACTTTTCGGCCGAGCTGAAGGATGCAAGTAAATTGGTACTTTACGACTGGCCTCATGACATTTTCGTGTTGCTCATTTCTGCCCTGAATTCACTCCCCCATTCGCGGCAAAACGATGCACATCTGGTTAGACTCGCCGTGACTACACACCGTCACCACCAATATCATCATGACAGGGTAAATCAACAAATGGGAGATGATGCAGAGTTGCTACAGCGGGTCGGCTTGGGTATTTGAGATCACGCCCCTCCATGTAGCCGATGTTACGCCCACCCCAAAGGTCCTTTTGTCGACACGCCTTGGAGTTCCCCGGCACCATCCGGGAATAAGTTAGCGTCCATTGGGGGCGCCATACTCGCAATAGTAAGTAACTAGCACTGGCGTTCGGCCGGTGGGTTTGATCTCTGTCGCGGCTGGTCGGCTCGTGGTGAGTCTGTGCTTTCTGCAACTCGGCAAAAATGAAACGGTTAAGCTATGTATTCTACACTGTGTTATAGCAGCCGGTCTGTGCAGTGCCGTTAGTTCTTCGTCTTTGTTTATCTCGGGCGATCGAGAACTGAATGTGCCAGTTCAGTAGCCTTGAAATAGTCTTCCGAAGGGTTGCGCGCGTGTCAAACCCAAGAACTGTTCTAATGAATCTTATGCGCAGAACTGGTGGTATGAAACAAACTGCTTGCCGTTCCTCAAACGGCATCCTTCGGATGCTGACGCCACATGGCTACTAGAAGGAGAAAGTCTGAGTACGTAGAGTCAACTGAAGAAAGGGTAATGGAACCAATTCCTTGCAAGCGGCAAGCGTTGATTACTACGCGAGGTACATCCCCTACACTCTCTAGTGACACTGTGACACTAGTACGATGCCTAGTGTGAAACAACCCCGGTTAGTTTCTCTTCTTTATTCTTATTAGCCTTTCAGCTCGATCGCAAAGTAATCTTCCGCTTGCGCATCCTTAGCTCTCGCTGTTTACTATTCCGCGAAGAGCGGCCCCCAAACCATCACCCACCACCAGCTATTTGTAGGTGCTGGTACAACAGGTTGGCTCATTCTTTAGTGGCACACCAAGACAGACCATAACGCCACGGGTAGTGCTCATGCCTAAAAAAAGCACCTAGCGCCGCCCGCGCCAGCATCAAAAGTCTGCTCCTTTGGAACGTTTAGCGTCGACAATTAGCTTGAACCCTGGCGCCACTGCCCACCTTCTGCAGGCCGAGCTCGACGTCCTCAACTCTGCCGAGCCAGAGGCGACATCTGTCCGTCGCCTCACCTGCTACTCGTAATACAGTAACAAGTAGCTGAAATGCCCACTAGTATATACGTACTTTTTGCCAGGACCTCGTAGTTCCATATTACCGCACCACAGTTTGCTACAATTGATTTCGATTTTGAAGCGTCCAGCATGGGGCACAATCTAATACGGGTCGGCGATGAGCGGGATGGAGCTGGCCGGGACCCGGGGCAAAGGACTGGACTCTGCTAGTGCTGAACCATCTCCATGATGTGCTCTCTTGCCTTGGAGTGATGAATGGGGTTCAATCCGCCTGTTATGATAGCTTGTTCTCACTACTCATTGAGGGGACATGCAGGCCATGGGCTGAAATCCGTTCAGCAAGCACGGTTTTTAAAGCCTTAATGCAATGGCGAGATGTACAGTAATGGATTACGAATCCAGAGAAAGAAGCTAGTTCCGGGGGACTTTGTTCTTAAAGTCGACCGTCCATGCTAAGTAATGCCAAGTCGTCTTCAGCGTCGGCGGCGCCGTGGACTCCAACGACGCTATCTAAACATGGCTGATGCGGCTTCTGGCTGTCGCGAATTGCAGAGGCATTTCTTTTGCGTTTTGTGACCTCACACCTTTGCTTAACATGTGTAATTTGCCCATGGTAGCGCCGAGTGGCTTCAGTCTCTTTGCCCAGTGTTCTATTCGACGCCCCGTTTTTACGTACCTGGTGGCTGTCTGTCAAAGTTCGATCAAACAAGTCGGTCAGGTCCGTAGAGGGTACGCCAAAGCCTTTCTTGGCTCCGTAATTCGTAATTACCAAAGTCCGTTAGCTGATTTGGAGTTCCACGGACCATCTGGTGTAGGGGCCCTGATGTATGGGTCGGGCCAATTTCTGGCTGCCCGTGTAGTTTGAAACTGTACCGTGAAGCCTTGAAAGAGTCTTTCAATCATTGTAGGCTCAGATTATATAAGAATTCTGTAATAAGGCTGATTTGATGGCCTATCGTGGCAAATATCATGGGTTATTGGAATTTGGGCACAGTCTTTAGAGCGTGACAGTCGCAGAGGGTTATGCGACCTGCAACGTGACCAGAAACGTCCGAGGCAATTCATATTACATGCCTTATTCTTTCAAGCCAAAAAAGTCATGCAAAGCTTTTCAGACAGGTATAGCTTGTAGATGGCCATTCGTAATGCTCTTGTAAGGTGCCATGACAGAAGCCGATGTGCCGTACAGGAAATACTGTGTATCTTGCAAACTGTACTCCATGGGCCGCATCCCGCGTCAAGAAAACAAAAATCATTCCGTTTCAATCAAAAGTAGCAAATACATAACAACTGTAGGAATTTTCAGTACGGATTTTCGCATGTCCCAAGTTAAATGGCTTATATTCCTGTTGTAGACGATAGCAAGCTTGATAAGTTTTTTATTGGCACAGATGGCGACCCTGTACCATCGCAGTCTTATTTCAGGGAGCTGGAGCTAGAAAACGTAGATAGCTGTCCAAAGTTTGGCTGTTTGTCTAGTTTACTGCGTTGTATGAGCTGCCGTGCTACATCACACACTATGTAATATTAAGCGACCATATATGCGTTCAGATTGTTAACAACGTATAGAGTATTACTTTATCTGCCGAGTTACAGTGAGTTACGAATATTGCAACATAAGCTAGGCTCAACGCACATGGCTTGGCTACCCCAAAGCGCTGGACTGTTGAGTTTGTTGAGTACAGGCAGGAGGGGGCAAGGGCGTTTTGAAGTTTCTCCAAGTCCTGTCCGTGGGCCGTGTACAAACAAGAACAAGAGAAGAAAGCTCATTGTTATTAGGGAGCACTCAGAGCTCGTTCTTCACACGCCACACCCGCTTGAACGCTACTTGCGTGAGCTACGTTGACACAATGTACAATGTACCGCATAGTGTAGTCAGTCTAACTAGCATCCAAATCAGTGTGGATAGTAAGTAGCCGCAGTCTTTCAAGTGCTTGGACGGGGTGAGAAGACGGTGAGCATGACGTACGATATTCCATTGCCCTCTGCGATCGCCACGGTTGCAGGCTCTCTTGTAGAACCACGCCCCCTTGTAAGCCCTGTTTACTGCCCCCTTATGCCAATCCCGTTCGGTTTTTGACGTTTTGCAACTTTGCACTGTCGGCTCCGTCAAGGTCCGGAAACTAGGCACAAGAGCGTTGCATGAATTGTATTGGCTTTCGAGTAACGTTCACCCCCCATTGGTAGCATTATTTGAGCACTGGGGTTAATAGGTGGAAACTCTGGAGGTCTACCGACGGTGAGCAATCCCTGGTCGTTCGTTCATCATGCTTTAGCGCCCCCTCCCTATAGCACTGTTACTGTAGAGGCTTGCGGCCCCGCGCTTCGCCCTATGTACCCAAAGCGCGCGTTGTAACCTCGTTATCAATGCACAGCAGTGATGTACAGATGTAGCCCTACATGCGACAGAGAGTGCGATGTCGGATCGGCACAGAAGGGCTGCTATGGTGACGTCGTCTATCCAGCGGTCTGCCTGGTATTTGGGGGCTCGTCTTCTACCGGCGTTTGGCAGGGCATGTCTATAGTATGCATGCCTATCGTTGCAATAATCAATAACGCGTGTTGTATACACTCGTATATTATATCCGAGAATGAACATATGAGATACCAAATTATTAAGCAGATTCTAGGTAGAACTCGTATGAGCAGCAGGAGGTCGGCAAGGCTGCGGATGCAACCAGTCAGCAAGAAGACGGCCCACGACGGCACGAGCTGGCGCTAATAAACCAGGACTATATGCACGTCGGCGATGCTATCACAATCATAGGGTTGCATTGATTGCGCTTCTCCGGTCGGAAAAGGCGCGCGTGTGGCCCCTAGCAACAAAAAGGACTCGATGTGATGGGTTCAACGGAACCAGGATCAAGCACAGCCTCACTCTGGCTTTTGCTCGTGCCCACCCCCCCCCGTGGGGGTTCTTTTGAGGAACTGAGCAAGCAACCTTTGGCCTCATCCGTACACCACCACATGACGTGGATGAGAAGGGGTGTGGTATGTTGACAACTACGGAGAGGAGTAAGTTGGGTAGTTGCTCCCGATGTCGTACGAGTAGGTGCTGTTTCAAGTAATATTGAGGTGCCCTGTGCAGCTGCACCTTGAACTACATGCCAAGTACCAATTAAGTAGCGCAGGTGCTGGAGATCGTAGATGCAAGGCAAGGGGATAACTTTGTTGTCCAACCGTTGTCGAGCCCTACCGACCAAGAGATCAAAGGGTTTTCCCAGCGCTAGGTTACAGCAAAACACTTGTTTTCGACATCAAATTGGTCTTTACTACAGTAGCTCTGCCTGTAGCGAACCAGATTGATCCTGTTATAGTGAGCATCAAGCCTCATCAGCGCACAGCAACCTCCCATTTTGAGGCAAGCGTATACTCGTACGGCGTGCCATAGTATTCAAACACTCCGAGGCGACAAGGATTTGCAATCCCCACAAGCAACAGTGCAGTGTACGAAAGTACGAGTACGTCGTATTAGGTAGGACGGAATACTCGTAATCACAACATGGAGGTGGGGTGTGATCAAGGCGGAATAACTTGCAGTGGCATGGGTGGTTTCGTGCGAGTTTACCAGACTGGCCTTCCTATTCTGTGTAAGTGAGCCCCCAATGTTCGCCTCGATGACACACTATGGGCGTTGGAGCAGGGCAATTCGATTCGAGCAACTAACTAGGGCGGGTTGCCATTTTTAGGCCCCGCACATCATGGCCCCCTGTAAGAGACAACGGGGCGCAGTAATGAATACTCGTAAGGGCAACTGGGGAAGTGGAGGGATTGTTTCGCGCGCGCAGCAGAACGTTTCTGCAGACGAACACATGCAGCTTGGCTATGATGTACATACGGAGTAGTTAGTACGTACATGCCAACCTTTTGTTACATAGTAGCTCCCTAGCCCCCATTATTAGCTCTTTACTATACAGTATACTTGAGCAACATCATCCGCTACTATCCTCTAGGTCGCGGGGAAGTCGGAAGCGAGTGGAGTTTGGCACCCATGACCGCAATACCACCATTCGTTTCTTGCCATTGCGAGGTCATCAGGTGAAGCACATGCAACTTTGAAAGGCAATGTGGAGGTTTCGTCTGTCTCCCTGATGGAAGGTGACAGAGCCGATCGGCAACGGCAGCAGTGTGAGATTGGGGCAGAACAAATTATCGGGCACAGATCAAGGACAGCTATATGTTGCGTGTGTTATGCGTATTAATATCTGACAAAACGCCTTGGCGCATTGTGCATTCTGCGGCCGCCCCCCAATAGCGAGTCCAACCATATAGACAAGCACGGGCGTATGTAGGGCAGTACGCTGCAGTGACAAGTCGGCCCTAGCAGCCATAACAACGAGGCAGCAGAAGCGCTGGTTGGTAGGTAGGTAAGCAGCTAGTCGGCCCTGCTGGACAATTAAACTGCTGCCTAAACGCCACTGCATGGTTAGATGAATGGCGCCAATCGCCGACCAGAGTTGGGTCGGTTGCAGATACTATTCAGGCAGGTAACTATCGTATTGCACAGTACCATGCTGTATGTACGAGTACAGCACTTCTCCGGGAGGATCGAGTCAGAGTCAAAGTGTCCACTGTTCTGGTGAGGCGTGAGAACAAGGCAAGCTTGCTCACAGTTCTGAGTTGCACATGAATACTACCTTATGGTCCAATCCCAACTCCTTTGTCTTTCCCAAGAAGAGAGAAAGGCAATGGCTCTGTTCCGCCCCGTCTACACGCCCCTACCCTCTGGTCCATTCTTCGCTCCTGCCTCGCAGCTACCCCAGCTTCCCCTCTTTTCTATTCCATCCACTGTGTCGGTGTTTGGGGGAACGAGCTCCTCGGCCCTTGGTTAGTTTACGTTGACTATACTCACCTGCCCTCCAGATACTGTCATCGATCACCGCATGCGGGACAGCGAAAGAGGTGCATCAGAACTCTACGGGTAATTAGCGTTGTACCGACTATGGAGATATCAAAATGGAGAGGCGCTACAGAGCAAGCTACGACGTACTCGTACTCCGTACATGAGCTACAGGACCGCTATTAGAGGTCCGCTGGAGGACTTGATGAGCTCCGGTTACCTAATCGGGAATAAGTTTTAGATGCCGACCATGAGGAGTATCTTCTCCTAAACAGGAAGCGGCCGAAGCCACAACGACCGAAAACTAGAAGCGGAATTCGGCGATGGTGCGTCGGCCCCCAATGGCAACGCCGAATCACTTCAAAAGGGCCAAAATGACCGCAGAATCAGCAGAATCAGCAGGAGCAGTACTAGACTCGTACCTGGGTGTCGCCGCCATCAAGCCCATCTATGTCGCTACCACCATCCCTGTCTTGGAGCGCCACTGACAAACCATCACCATGAAGCCCCAGATTGTACTTTTTTTTTCTTGTGCTTGGCCCACTGATGGCCCCATCGTGTCCCTGCTCTTTTGCGTCTCGATGACAGGCTGGGCCTCGCTGTGCCGTGTGCCCCATTTCTCATCTCTCCATACATGTGAGCTTACTTCCCACTGTGTGATAGCTGCGGAGGCGAGTCTAATACAATGGACCGTGTACTGGGGTATTAGCGATGAGCGGTCGGACTCTGGCCGTGTCAGGAGTGCACATTAAAATGGCTAAGAGTAAGAGTAGTCCGGACAGTTGCTCTTCGGAACACTGCCGCGACGCAAAGGCATTTGCGTAAATGCTAGTTTGTGAATGCCCCCAGTATAATCGGATTTGGAGCAATGGTAAGCCCTGTATTATTAATATCGTACCATGCCTATCACACACAGCGTTCACGCCCAAGGTGGTAGAGGGCGTGTGAGGCTGACGGACCGGGGCGAGGACAAGACCCTGGACTTTTGCATTTGGACATCACCCATTTTCGCCTCGTTTGCACGTCTGTTGCAGTGTCTCTAGAATCAGGAACATGGGTCTTGTACAGAAAGGCTTGAGAAGAAGTAATTTTGTCCTTCATTCTTGTGCTTTCTGTTGTTACAGTCCGTATTTTTGGATGGCTATAACTCATAGCTGTTGGCTTCAAGGGTTAGTTGATCAAGTTGATAAAGCAATTGCGTAACGGAACTCTGGTTTTGGTGTAACTGACTCTTCGCTACAGCCTTTTACCTGCGCCAAACACGCCGTCAAGAGCGAAGCCGACTTAGCGTTAAGAGAACCCTACAAATGCACCACGGCTGCTACTCTGCCGCTTGCTAGCTAGCTAATTGCAGATTTAGAAAAGTGCGATCAGGGTCGTAGTAGTGCTTTAGCTTGAAATAGCACAGAAAAAAAAAGAGATCGAACTTGCTTCAGGCTGTCTTGTTGCCGGCTTCCCACTACTGGGATGGGATGGTGTGAGCAGGACGGGACCATGGACGGACGGACCCCCTTCGACCATCAAGCCAAATCGTACAATCTTAGCGCCACCCACAAATCCTTTGGCCGTCTCCATCTTTTCTTTAGTTGCTCTTTTCTTTGGCGTAAAACGCTAAACAAGCCACAATCGCATCACGTGCGAGATCTGGTGTTGTATTGATAGCATTTGCCTTGGACATGGACAACTTGGCAAATCTTGTCATCTTGAGAGGGGCGTATCATAACAGGTTCTTCAATTTCGGGGAGCAAGAGTCAGCTGGGAAAGGAAGCCGAGCCACCAGCGTCTGTCGCACCGTCCGTGTTCGAGTTGACGTACAGGTCAAGAGTTTCAAGACATGCAGCCGACACTCCCCGCAATCTCTCTCATAGATACGTCCACGGCTATGGGCATTAAATTGCATAAAACTTTATGCGGGAGCATGCCAACCCGACAGCCTTGTCACTCGGCTAGCTCACCCGTATCTATAAATATACTGCACACTTTATGCGTCTTGCCAGCACCCCAGGGTGAACTAGACCTAAACAAACTCTCCGTCATTTCACTTTCCTTCATTATCAGCCAAGGATGGTAAAAAAGAGGACACATTTGTTTACGTTTTGTGGCGTTTCCTATTGCCTCTGCAGTGTTTTGTGGTGTGGTGTCAAAGTGTATACCCAAGTGCATGTGTACTTTTTACGTGGCTTGCAGCAAGCGAATAAAAGAAGCTGGCGTATTGTTCTGGCGCTTACGCAACGCCGTTCTGCTCTAACGGCGAAAGCGTTGCAAGACAAGACCAGCCGCAATGAAACAGAACAGCAGCCACATGGATGTTCGGCTCCGAGTTGACTTACACTGAATCACCACCACACCTTTGGAACTCAATAAAATGCAGTCAAACAAGAGATTGTAAGAAACACGTCACCAAGGCTGGGTTTAAACAAGAAAAAAAAAAATAGCTCATCGTCTCTGACATGGATGTCCACATGCAACATGCTCGCTCAATTCCTACCCAATCCACCTCATTTCCAGCCTGTCGGTATCCTATTACAGCTCTTCGAGACCGCCTCCCGCCAGGGCTTGATTACAAAGAGCCTGCAGACATTCATACAATCCAAGGAGGGGTAGGAGGCGAAATGCACCTCGCCCTTCTGGGTAATAGCCCCAGTATCCCTTGGTTAGCACCCACCCGGCGTCGCTCGTGAGCCATTGTGCTACGAGTAGTACTCCATGATGGTATTCACACCTGATGGTACACTTAGTTTGCGTTTACTTACACGCCCCTACCCTTTGCTCTTGCCCCCACCCTAAGTAATGCAATTGCCGTGCTCGTTCGCCTCGTCTTCGCCCCCCCCCTCCCTCCTGCTCCCGACGGCCGCCATACCGCCCTCTTCCCCGTGCGTTAGTGATTGTCAATTTCCGCCCGTTGACCAGCTTCTCTATGAACTGGAGACTCTTATGCAGATCTATTCTGTTACTGGATAATAGATTATAGTCCCATATGTCAAGCGGCTGCGCTATTTAGCTCACTGCGCGGAGAGGCGTTGTGAAACGCCCGCATCTTGCGGGCTGAACGTTCCCTGCGCCGCTGGCACATCAGCGTCAAATCGACCCCCATACACCGTCTCGTGTTGCCTTACCCCAGCAGGAGTGTTACTCGATTGGCGAGACTCCCATAACTGGGAGCTACGTCAAGATTTTGAAAGACAGTGAATGAAGTCCGATCTTTATCCAGAATTGTATTCAAAAAAAGAGCCTTGGTACTACGGAAGAAAAGAAGTAGCAAAGCCAATAATCCGTTCGTAGCACCGGATTAACGCCAAAATCCAAATAGCCGGCTAAACCAACAGTCAAACGAACGACAAGTCTCTTCTTCGAGAAGATAAAAGCAGTCTAATATAAAAAAAACACCCATCCACAAAGCAGAAATATAAAAGAGAAACAAAATAAGGTAGACCATAAAATTCGCAGAAGAGAAAGAAAAGCACGGATGCCCATTTTGTGGGAAACTTTTAACTAGGTCGACGACTCGACTTCTTTGGCAGGCTCTTGCGTGATTTTTCAGACGGTTTTCTCTGTTTTCTCGTCTTGGACACAGATGGTTCCGCCGTCTCCGGTTTGGTCACTTGAGGACTGTCAGACATGGGAACGTCGCCCGCTGTATCGACTTTGCCCATGCTGCCTGTGGCAGAGCTGCCATGAACCTGGTTGAGAACGCTTTCTTCTTCGAAATATGGCTGTACTTTCATATCATCCAGTGACAAACCATGCCTCTTTGGCTTCCAGTGTCGGCAGCGGCGTCGAAGGCCGAGATCTTTAAATCCATTGATATATAGCTCTTCCTCTAGACCGAGGTCCGTTGCGACTTTGTATTCGATATCCGAGGGGCTGAGGAACATGTTGCGCGAACCGCCGCCCTCATGGAATAAGGCGAGCAGAGTTTTATATCTGTCTTTTTCCATACGTTGCCAAGCATCTCGCAAGATTTCTTCCTGCATCGCAACAAGGTGTCAGCCACAGTTCGTTGTTGGAAAGGCCACACTAATCACCACACTGCAATTAACTTACATCTCTTGGGAGCCACTCAAGATATCTAGATCGTCCACGCTTGTACTTCATCTGCAAGGCCTCTTTTCCCTCGGTCCGTTGGAACTTGCTGATATAGTCCTTTTGAATCTTTTCCCACATCTGGCCCTTGTTGTGGCGATTTTCCCAGCGGGCTTCGAACAAAAATCTCTCCTCGTCAGGGCAGTCTTTCGTTATTTGAGGCGGTACCTCATTTCCATTGCAATTGCTGTGCTCGCCAATTTCGTCGTCTGTCGGGGCTTCGATGCGAAGAGAACTGGGCTTCTTGGATGACAATGCTGGCTTTTTCTTGGACTTTGTGACACCCTGATTGGGCACGCGATGCGAGGGGACAGTATTCCGTTGAGTAGAGTCTGGCGTGGTATCTCTCTCGTCATGAGAGTCCATTTGACCGTTACTGGAAAGAGTAGGCGTAGGGAGGCTTGGCTCGACGTCTTGAGGGGCGGAGTCGATTGACATGGAAGGGCTGCCGCGCATTAAGAGCGTGTCATGATGCGCCATCTGAGCCATGTCGACAAAGTAAGGGGTAGCAACACCGTGATTGAGCACTGGCATCCCGCTACCTTCAGAGACTGCAAAGTGACCCAGATACGGGTCAGGAGGACCGGGAGTGGTGCGGCCAGCATGTAGATAGTACTCGGGATGCACTGGCGTTTCGTCGACATTCATGTCGAAAGTGGTACTCCAATGGTGCTGGTACATCTTTGCGCTATTGGGAGGACTTGGTTGCTGTAGAAGGGGCAAGTCTGGCGCAGTGGCGTACTGTTTGACGATATGCTGCAGCGGAGGAGAAGCGACGTTCGTGACGGGGCTCAACAGACAGTCACACTGGCTTCCAAGATGACAACACGCAGTGGTCTAAAATATTGCCATAGGGGTTAGGAGAAGAGTTCTTGACCGTTGCCACCTCTGTCGTGGTGAGGGGCAGGGCAGAGTCACAATTACTTACATTGTTATATGGCAAGAAATCTGAGTAGCCAGAGGAGCAAGGGGATGTTCCAGTGGTAGATGATTCGGACAGGTCGATATGCCTTGGGAGATGATCCGAGTCTGATAAAGCTGCGGTGCCGTACTGTTGCTCAATCATATTCAGCGAGACTTGTGGTGATGTTGTGGTGTGTAAAGGTAGAAGAGCAACCCGGCCGCGCTGACTGGGTGCCGAAGAGAGCTAAAACTCGAGCGCCAAGATTATTCCCAGGCGTAGAGTGGGTAGGAACGAAAAAGTCGATTGTAGTGTTGAGAGGTTGCCGGCGTAACTATCCGAGAAAGACAGCATATATATGTAGTTTTGCACTGCGTGTGTAAATGTCAAATGGCTAGGCAAAACGACGATGAAATAAAATAAAAAGTCTGCCTTTGATGGCCGCGGCCGTACGCCTGGACGGTCTAAGATGGCCTAGTGGGGAAGGATAAAAGCCAAGGCAAGGCAGAGAAGTATCTTGTTAGGGAAGAATAGAGAAGAGGGAAGGGAACAGTGAGCCTCGCAATGGAGGAGAGAGGCCGGGTCGCGGTCTTTTTGTATGTTTTACCTAGTAAACTACTTCGTTACCGCAAGATATGCAGATGGACTGACATTTGTATCGACAGAGCGAACGGGAAATGGAGGGCACCCCTGCAGCACAAGGTCTGCCCGGAGCAAGCTTGTTAAGAGTAGGCAGGGTGTGCGGGTTACACATTAGTGCGAGTACTCGTACACGTCCATCTATCTACCATCGTTGCACATCCTATGGTGGGACTGCCTGCAGTAACCGATGCGTAACTTTTCTTTGGGAAAAGCACGAACACAAGCAAGACCGCAACGGGGGAAAAGGGAAAGGGGAAGAAATACGGGGACGTGAGAATCGACACACAGTACTCTTGCATAGCTCTGCCGTGGTTTGGGTGCGTTCAAGGCGAATTTGGTATTGCGCTCACCCCTGGGCGTCAATGGGTTCGACGGAGTTGAGTGAGGAGGGGTGTAAATCAGGCAGAGAACGAGATTGGCTGGTTAAAAGCGAGAGCCACATTACATGGTACGTACTGCCCATCACTTGGGTTTGCTAGATGCAACCTCGGAGCACCTGCTCATCTGCTGGTCTGGCGGCTGGAGCAGAGCGTCCAGGCGCAAAATAGGTCTCAAAGACGGCCGCTCGTGGGGCGAGGGTGAGCCGATTGTATCTGGCGGCCAGGCACCTTGTGGTGCATGAGGGGTACGACGGGTGTATGAATGCGTTCACACCCCCGGTACGTTTAATAGCCGCCGAGGACTGCGCCCCACCATAAGGCAATTTGCACGCTAGGCCAAAACGGGACAAGGATGGGAGGAGTGGAGTAGGGTGTGACGGGGATGCTGGAAGCCATGGATGGATAGCATCAAGGAAACAGCTCTTTCCTGGTCCCTCCCCCCTCGCCGCAATTTGCAAGTGGAGAGCGTTGGGTGCGCCCAGGAACGGAAGGGGGCTTTCTGCTGCGGAATTGTTCAATCAAAAGCGGCAGACTAGGCCTGGGAGACGGCGGATGATCCGGTGATGGGCTTGCGCGCTACCGGACAGCAAGTCTGAAGGCCGTTCGTGACCCGGCGTCGACTAGGCCCCAACGATGGCGGGGACGGGGTCTTGAGTCAAGCAAGATAGATCTCTGCCCTGGGCTGCGGGAACGAGACGGGCTACAGATACGGCGCAATCAGATCGGATGGAGGATGGAGGGCAGCTTGAGTACATCCCACTGGGAGAAAAGCAAAGGGGAGCCAGAACCATGTCCTGAATGCCGCTCACGGCGATCGCGTGTTTGACACCCGAGACTGACGACAACAGCTGAACCCGGGCTGAAGGACCAAGGCGTGTGGTTGGTAAGTCGCAATGACCGGATACAAACCGGCGCCGCAATCACCACCCGGATACTGACGCACGAGTCGTACGCTGCGGCAAAGTAAAAGAGACTGGATTCGCCCCAGTCACATCGCACGCAAAATACCGTCGTATGCTACCAAAGTACATTGTGCTTCCGGAGCGTAACATTGGTATGGAGCATCCAGCATGTGCACGAACACTACACACGAGTGGAACAACAAAGCAGATAGAACAGGGAATGGCTCTTGGAGCTCTGCCTGGCGGAAAACAAGCGCGGGCGCTTCATGGCGACATCTTACTGGTCTTTGGTTTGGAGCAACACACCATCGGCAGTCAAGATTATCTGCAAGTCTCGCGCCTGAGCCGTGCAAAAAAGTTCTCGACAAAGTTGGACAAGAGAAGACGCTTTAAAACCCGGACAGACTCGTATTGGCGCAAGCGCCCGGCATTCGCGAAGAACAATGCCTCGACATGCGCGGATGGAGAACAAGGCCGACCACATGCCAATATTGAAAGTCATCTGTCATTCTCGCAGCCCGCGAGCCCCAGTGTTTAGAGAGAAAGGGCAGGAAGACTTGTGCACTTCTTTGCACTAAACGTAATAGGCATGCCGAAAGGAGTAGATGGTCTGGAATAGTCCGATGCCGTTACTCTTGGGTAATTGTCTGGATCTTGATTTTCTGGCACTGAAGATTTTTCTCCTTAATTATGACAGTTTGCCGGCTAGCTCGGTTGGCTTTAGCCTGTTTTAGTCAGGCGCCTGCTTCTACTCGTAAGGGCTCAGCGGGCCCGCGTCAAGCAGATTTTGAAGCTAGCTGTGCCCGCCATACAACGAGTAGTCGTAGTATATGTATGGGTGGAAGTTTCTTATCAAAGCCCTATGTATTACCTCGTGCAAGGTCCGGTTTGACAGGGAGCAAGCAGGTAATGACCAGGTTACAAGGCTGAGGAGCTGTATGTATACGTATGCACACATTAACACACACACACGCACACGGAGCAGATAGTGCTCCGTGCTATCTTCGCTTCGGTCGGCCTTTGCGCAAAGGCCGACCGAGCGAACCAGATTGGCCGTTTTGTAACGGGCACAAGCTCTAGTGGCGTCAGCGACTTCTGCTAGCGGTACGGCCTGCGGGCGGGGTGATCCGGGCCTGGGCGAGGAGTATTGGCCATTGACAGGGCCTACGACACGATCAGAGCAACGTACGCGCGCAACTGCTTGCAACTTACGATCCTTCCAATGCGCTACTCATGCCCCGTGGAGGAGTGAAGTAGGCTGGTGCAGTTTAGAACACGATTTGGGGGCGCTTGGGGGCATCTTGGGGGCATTTTGGGGGCAAATCATCGGCAGCCTCGTTGGTCAGGTGGAGGGATGGTGGATGGATGGGTGGTGGGCGGCACGGCAGAGCGTACTTTTGGGCAAAACAAGTTGGTTTTTTTCTTATTTTAGAGGCGGGCAGTGCTCGTCGACATCGGACAGGCTGAATAAAGGAAACTAGGCTACATCATCATATATTTCGGTCGCTCCATCGACAAGTGGCATTCAAGTCGACTAACGGCAGTGTTCTCGTGGGCGAAAGGAGTTGTTATTACTGTGTAGCAGGAAATTCAGGTACATGAAAAAAGACCCTAGCCTCCTATTTCGCGCCCATAGCAGTGCATTTGGCTGGCCTTGTCGCCGCATCATGGCCAAAGCAAGACTGTAGTAGATGGTTTCCGTTCAGCATCGCGGCCTCGTTCTCCTCCTTAGGGGGGGGGGCGGCGGGGGGGGGGGGGGGCGGCGC